>VWZY01008422.1:341081-352573 GCA_013399075.1 Chloroceryle aenea
AATTGATGAAGTTATTGAATAAGACTGGACCCAGAACTGACCCCTGGGGAACAGCACTACTTACAGGTTGCCAGATGGACTCTCCACCACTGATCGCAACCCTCTGACCTCTGTTGTTCAGCCAGTTCTCAATCCATCTCACTGTCCACTCTTCTAACCCACACTTCCTGAGCTTACCCATGAGGATGTTATGGGAGGTGTTGTCTACCTTGACTTCAGCAAGGCTTTTGACACTATCCACTGCTCTCCCCGCATCTACCCATTCAGTTATACCAGCCTAGAAGGCTATCTGATTCGTCAGACATGAATTCCCTTTAGTAAATCCATGCTGGCTACTCTTGATAAACACCTTTTCTTCCATGTGCTGAGATAGGATCTCTAGAATGAGATGCTCCATCACCTTTCCAGGGATGGAGGTGAGGCTGAATGGTCTGTAATTTCCAGGGTCTTGCTTCTTGCCCTTTTTGAAGACTGGAGTGACATTGGCTTTCCTCCAGTCATCAGGCACCTCACTTATTTGTCATTTATGTTGTTAATTTCTAACTGTAAAGGTTGGGTGTGTATTAATTGATTAGGTACAAACATGTTTTATGTGTAGCGAATTTTTGACCATCTGTTACGAGAGAAGTGTCTTAAGCCATTTTGCTTTTACTTTTAGAGACAATTACAGGTGATGGAATATGTTTTATTTTTTAACACAATTAACATGTTTTGTTTATTTTTTCCCCTTGCCAGAGATCATAGATAATCAAGGTCTATGATGTTTCCTTGTGTGGTTTTTTTTTCAATTTATTTTTGATAGTTTGCATTAAGATGAGCCTTATGCTAATAATTAATATTTTTCTTTTCATGTCTTCCATGTTGTGAGGCAGCACTGTCTGTAGATCTTAGATCCTTTTTAGACCTGACCACAGTCCCAGAATAAATCAGTAAGTATTATCTGGGTCTCAAGTGTTAGTAAGTTATCTTAATTTTTACCCCATACGGCTCATGTAATTAAAAAGTAACCCTTACTACAGTAAAGGCCACAGCTGTGGTCACACAGCTACATCTTCATGCTTCAAAAGTGATGGCATAGGGCTAACAAAATTTACAGTTTACACACATTTCAAATTTATTGTGATTTTACTCCTTTTTTTTTTCCCTGCGTGCTCTGCTACATTCACAAATAAAATTTGACTCATATGTAAGTGATATGAGGTGTGACAATGATACCTAGGAAAATAAAGCACATTGTCCCACAGAGAAACTCATGATGTTTTACCTGTACTGCTTTTTTCTGTGAGCCTCTCTTGTTGTCTGTGAGCTTATGTTTCTATATGCTCTGCTGTAATCTGAAGTACATAGAACCCAGTACATTCCAAAACATGGAATGTATTGGGTTGGAAGGGACCTCTAAAGGTCATCTAGTCCAACCCCCCCGAAATCTCTAACTAGGTTAGGCTGCTTAAAGCCCCATCAAGCTTGGCCTTGAATGTCTCCAGGGATGGGGCCTCCACCACCTATCTGCGCAACCTGTTCCAGTGGTCTATCACCCTCCTATAAAAGAACTTTTTCCTCATGATTAACCTAAACCTATCCTTTTCTAGCTTAAAGCCATTACCCCTTGTCCTGTCTCTACAAACCCTTGTGAGTAGACCCTCCCCTGCTTTCTTATAGGCCTGTTTCAGGTACTGGAAGGTTGCTATAAGGTTCCTCTGGAGCTTCCTCTTCTCTGGGCTGAACAACCCCAACTCCCTCAGCTTGTCTTCATAGGGGAGGTGCTCCAGCCCTCTAATCATTTCTGTGATGCTCCTCTGGACACAGTCCACCAGGTCCATATCCTTCTTGTGTTGATGGCTCCAGAGCTGGACACAGGCGAGGTCTTACCTTGGTAGAGGGGCAGGATCACCTCTCTTGATCTGCTAGCCACGCTTTTATGCAGCCCAGGATTCGACTGGCCTTCCGGGCTGCCATTGTGCATTAGTAGCTCATGTCCAGCTTTTCATTTACTAGTACTCCCAAGTCTTTTTCCAAAGGACTGTTCTCTAGCATGTCCTCTCCCAGCCTATCTTGATAATTCTGGTTAGCATGGCCCANCCCAGGTGCAGGACCCTGCACTTGGCCTTATTGAACCTCATGAGGTTCACCTGAGCCCACCTCTCCAGCCTGTCCAGGTCCCTCTGGCATATCAACTGCACCACCCAGCTTAGTATAGTCAGCAAACTTGCGGAGAGTGCACTCAGTGCCACTGTCTATGTTATTAATGAAGATATTAAACAACGCCGGTCCTAGTATGGACCCTTGAGGGATACTGCTTGTCACATTTTCGCATCTAGGCATTGAGCCATTGACCACCACTCTCTGGGGGTGACCATCCAGACAATTTCTTATCCACTGAACAGTTCACCCATCGAACCCATATTTCTCCACCTTAGAAAGGAAGATGGTCTGAGGGACAGTGTCAAAGGCCTTGGCAAAGTCAAGATAGATGCTGACGTCCACAGCTCTTTCCTTGTCCACTGATGCAGTTACTTCATTGTAGAAAGTCATCAGATCAGTCGGTCAGGACTTGCCCCTGGTAAAACCATGCTGACTCTCTTGAATCACCTCCCTGCCCTCCATGTGCCTCAGCATATCTTCTAGGAGGATCTGTTCCATGATCTTCCTAGACACAGAGGTGAGGCTGACAGGTTCATACTTCCCAGGGTTACTTTAAATTGATGAAAGTCTGTGCTGCAGCCAAAAGCACAAGTCTAGCAGAAACATGAGGGATTTTGCAGCTGCAGTACAAGTAAGATCTGAGTGAGAATTGATTGGGCTGAAAACCAGCCACATGTTATTAGGTCACTGTGATGGGTTGACCCCAGGTGGCAGCAAAACCCTCAGGCAGCCACTCACTTAGCTCCCCCTGCTGAGACGGAGGAGTGAAAGGAAGGAAAACTTGTGGATAGAGATACAGCTTCGCTTCACTTTTTAAACTGTCTTTATGTGCAACCAAAGCAAAATAATGAATTTGCTCACTCTTCCCCATCAGTAGGCATATGCTTAGCCATTTGCAGGAAAGCTGGGCTTCATCATGTTTAATGGTTACTGCGGAAGGCAAATCTTCAACAAAGCACCTTGCCAGCAGCTGTGAAGAAAGTTAACCACATCCCATCCAGGCCCAGTACAAGCAGTCATGAGCTGCCTCAGTTCCCAATTCTGGCTCTCGGAGTCACTGTATGGAAGCGCTGCACACATAGTTTTGCAGCAGAGTGAGAAAGGATCAGTGGTTGAGTGTAGAATGGCAGGACTGGGTTGTTTGTTTTTTTTGTTTGTTTTTTTATTTGGCGGGGGGGGGACTGCCTTGAAATTCATGTCTCCTGAAGCACCTTAGCACTTTAGTAAAGTGTGTAGGGGTGTATCAGAGGTGAGTGTAATGTCATGTCTGGATCTGTGAAATCAAATTGAGCTATCTTTTCTCTCTGTATAATTTTGCAATGCTTGAGATGTGTCCTGGTGTTAAGGCTTCACAACTTTCTCTATAACAATGCTGACCTTATGCATTCACTTGCTTTTAAAAATGTAAATAATTTTGCTTTGGAAGAGCAGTTAAGCATATTTTTTAAAATACTTTTAGAAGTAATACAGTGCGGGCATTTATGACAGTTGAGGAAACACTTAAAACCTTTTTCTGCTAAAGAATTATGATAATCAAGAATTAGATATAATAAAACCACAAATATTTAAATATCTTCACAGTTAAATTATAGTGCTTTGTAGATAATAAAAAGAAAGTTGTATCTGAGAAGGTTAAGTATATACGAGACAAAATGTAACAATGTTTTAGGAAAGATTTCTTCTTTGCAGGTTCACAATTGCGGTTAAAATAAATGATAAGGAATATGGTAGAGGGACTGGTAAAAATAAGAAGGAAGCAAAAGCAATAGCAGCAAAAAATGCCTGGGAAAAGGTGAGTAAACTGTAGAATTTAATTATTTGTTTCTAGTAAAGGTTAAAGATGAATCTCTAAAAGTAGCCAATAAAATATAATTATTTTATTAAATAATTAATTAAGCTCTTCCAAATTAAAATTGCCTTTGTTCTGTCTTCCTGAGTGCTGTTCTGATTTTTACCACTGAAATATTTTCCTTGTTCTGCTATGAGGTTGATAGGTACTATGAATAGTGTTTCCTCCTCTGCTGTTATAGGGGGATGAGGAAATGTATTTGCCTTTAAGCTGCCTTGGTATATCCAGAATTGACAGTGTTCCTGTTTCATTGAGACTACTCCAGTAATTCAGTATCTTCAAAACATTTGCAGGGCACTGTTCAGCGTTTCTGTTGCTACTCTGCTCATAAAAGTGTTCACTTTCATTTGACCTGATTAATCTTCTCTTCCTGGTCATTATATTCTCTATGGTATAGATGATTCTATAGTCTTTATTCTTCCTTGATTTTGTTTAGGTTTGAAATTTGCTTTTATATTTTCTGCCATGCATTCGCCATTCTTTATTTTTCTTTTTGACTCTGAATGCTTTTTTTCATCTTCTGAATAAAATCTTCCCTTACCTATTTCCATTTGCTTTTTACTGTGTCACCATCATTACTTTAACAAAATTGCTTCATGTTTGCTAATATATTATTAATGCTGCCTAATCATGAGACAGCTGAAAGTCCTGCTTTCCCCTCTTGTACACCTACAGGAGCATCTGCTGCCCTTGCTACTGGCAGCAGTACCAGCATCGTGCTGCCGTCCCTTTTCTTGTCTCTGCGTGTTGTTGGGGTGTGGGGTTTTTTAATTATTATTTAATTTTGTATGTATGTGGTGTTTTCATTTTTTGTTTGTTTTCATGAGACATTTCCCAGCTTATTCCCTGTCTTTTCTTAAAAGAGGTGGGAGGAGATGTGATGATAGGTTGTTAAAGACATTTGTGCAATTCTTGGAAAACTGGATTTACATTTATTTGGAAATTAAAAATGTAATAATTCTGAGTTGGGATGGCTGCCCTTTGCCACAGGGGTCTCCTTTAATGTAAACTTGTGGTTTCTTAAAAACACAAATGTTGCAGCTATATTAGATCTTGGATAATGTTTATACCAATCTGTTTACTAAACTGAAGTTTTTAAGTTACCTATTTTGTTTGTTTTAAAGCTGAAGAGTTCTTCAAATATGCAGGCTGCAGATTTAATGACACCTCAAGTGACATTAACTGTACCAGCCGATGATTATGTCAGCAAACTAAATACGTATTCACAAAAGATGCGTCACGCAGTTGATTATCATAACAAGGGGTGTGTTGGAGATGCCCATGCTCCCAAGTAAGATGTACTTTGTCTTCATACTTGCTTTTATATCTGTGCTTATTAACAGTACCATTAATCACCCTGAGCAGTGTTAGGTGTATCCTTAGAAATACAATAAAAATTGTAGTAGTAGTTAGTAATTGGTAGTTATTGTAGGTAGTCTGGAGAGAATCCAGTGGAGGGCCATTGAGGTGGTCATCGAGGAGCTGGAGGATGCCACACAGGAGGAGAAGCTAAGAGGACTGAGTTTAGCTAGGAGAAGAGATGGCATGATGATGAAATGGTAGTCAATGCAGACAAATTGTCAGTTACCTTGGTTGAAGCTCTGGCACCTTTGTGGACCCCTCTGCATGTATTTTGGAGATCTATAGGGACCAAATGCCAAGGAAAGCCTGTTTGTGTCTCCTTCTGTATGTAGCATGGTTAGTGAGTTGTAGAAATGTTCCAGTTCCCAATAGCTGAGGGACAATAAAGAATATCTATCTGGACAATAAAAAAACTCTCAACAGAAAGAAAGGAGGAAAAGTCCTCCTCTCTTCCCCTGCAAAATTGTCCATTTTAAAACCTAAACTGCAGATAATTTGTGGTTGTGGGTACATACGATGTGATGCTTTGGGTAGTTCAGCCTTAAAGTGTTAAATATTTACTCTCTGAAAATTGTTCAGCTTGAAGGTGTGTCAAATTAGCTAACTTACATCCTTAACTAGATCAAGTGTATATTAGAAATATTCTCCTGAAGATGTATATTTCAGATTTCATTCTGTAGTGTCAGTTGACTGTAGTGTTTAAAATCATTAAATTAAGACTTGTCATATGGCATAGAAGACATTTTTTCTCTGTTGTATTTTACAGATTTTTTTGTAGCTGTATAATTAGTGGTTCTGTGTATGGAACTGGTTCTGGAAGTTCTCGAGCTGCTGCAAAACAAGCTGCTGCAAAGGAAGCACTTGAGAAGCTAAAAGAAGAAGGCGATCCAGCAGTATGTGCTATATATGGCCTTAAAACAAAAGTTGAATTCTAGTATCTTTAATCTTTGAACAGATTTTAACATTGTATTTAAAAGTGTATTCCATAAATTCCACTTAAGTGGGAAACAATACCTATTTTGGTTGGGTTGGTTGGGCTACAGGATTCTGCTGGTAAAATCTATGTTGTGCTTCTATATTCAGTTGCTGAATTAATTAATAAATCTCACAATTGATACCTCTGTATTTCAGAATATGATCTGATATGTTGTACTTCAGAGATGCACATATATTAAAAATTTCTGAATCCTGAATAATATCACAGGGTGTCACAGGGTGTTAGGGTTTGGAAGGGACCTTGAAGATCTTCAATCCAACTGACTGGCTGTGAACATAAATCTCTTATTGCCTTCTGTTGGATCAAGAATCTATTGTGAAATGTGAGAAAGGCAAAAGCAGGGTAGAGACTCAACAGGATTTGTCTAAGGCAGAGTCTAGTGAAGTAATTGCTAACACCATCCTCTGGACAGCAGAACTGTTGTCTTCAAGTTGGCAATTGTGTTTCCATGTGTGCAAAAAATTATCAGAATTCTAACAGTGATTCTGAAATGCACAGGACAGTACATATGAACTAATTTAAACACACTGTAGTTTAGAGGGAAGGAAGGCTGTTATTTAAGTACTTTTTAAATTATTTGTCTGTTTACTGTAAATTTTAAATGCTTCTGTTATTATTCTTATTAAGTTAACCATGTAATTAATGACCTATTATTTTAGGATTCTTCCTTAATATTTTCCTGTGTTGTGAGCTCATGGCTCTTTGCATTTTCATCGAAGTGTGAAATTGACTACCTCAAGCAGAATTTCTGTAGCAATTATTCTAAACTTGGGGTGGTTTAGTTTAAATTTCTATTAGTTCCCAGTGATGTCTGTTTAACAAACAAAATGAAACTAGTAAAAAGTAGTAAAGACTCAGTACTCCTGAATTTAAAAAAAAAAAAAAGGTGCTGCTTTTAATGTTACATTTATGCTCTTATGATGAGGTGTGGGAGGGTGACGGAGGGAAGAATCTCTACTGGGTATCTAATATTTTTGGTCAACTCCAATTTAGTAATCCAGGTTGTGTGGGTTTTTCACATTGAATGTCTTTTTGTACAGACTTGGATTTTCAGTTCTGCAGAGTACATATAGCAAAGCCGATGTGTTTCATTTACCACGCAGACAATTGCATATTCAGTAAACAATAAAATATATTTGCTTTTAGTAACTGTTACTCTTATCCTGATTTTTAATAGAACCCAGACTCTACTTCTGCAAAGTTATCTATATAGTTTCGGTAGAAGTGGGGAAATGCTCATTGGGTGGAAGTCTCTTTGAATGGCTTCTTTGCACTAGTTGTGGGGTCTGTCCCCCCTCCATGATTTTGTTAAATATTGTTTTCCTTTTTTTTTTTAGATGGAAAATGGAAAGTTCAATGGCAATTCTCCATTTAGTAAACATAGTAATTCCTCTCAGGTGTCAAATCAGTCCCACTCAGAGTAAGTTGGGTTCACTGATTCTGTGATGATAAAATATATTTAATAATCTTAGAGGACAATGTGATCTAGTTCTAAAATAAATTCTGTCCTGGTTTCTTTATTGCAGTATAAAGCCATTTAATTTGAGATTAAATTTCTTAGAGTACAGAGAAAAAATTGTACTCATGCAATTTTGAGTCCTTCCAGGTTAGTTTATAATAATTTAGAGGTTTTTGATATATTTTGCCATGAGTATTTCTTTTAGAAGCATTTTTACTGTGATGTAAACAGAATAACCTCCTCATTTCATGACATTTTAATGCTCGTTTTGACAATCTCGTGAACTCAATATAATTCAATTTCAGTACCTTTCTGTGCTCCACAGTCTGCTTTTTTGTGGTTTCCTTCCTCCCCCCGCTTTCTCCCACCCTTTTTTCTTTCTTCATAAATCTTTGTTTCCAAAAAAGTGAGAAATTTCTCTGAAATAAAATTAACATACAGAAAGTTTGTGATTTGGGAACCCTAGGTCAAGCCTTCTGTGTCCAGCAGTTGATTTGACTGTAGCACCATGACCCCTTCTTTTATTTGTTTGTGCGATTGCAAAGCAAGATGATACATACAGTGTCAGAGGTGGCTGTGCTGCCATGAAATAAACAGCTGTATTTAACCTGTTTAATTAAAGGATATAGTGGAGCATATATCTTACAGATATCTAGATATTGTTATATAATATCATAGAAACAGAGGAATATATTACAAAATGTAATTGTTTTTTTAGCTTTCCAGCATAAAGTTTTGTAGTTTAGATCAGTCATTAATATTAATGCTTTTTCGGGTTCTGCTTTTAAATCCTATGCATTTTTTATGCTTTATTTATGCTGATGTCTCTCTAATCTAAAACTATTATTTTTCAGTAACAGCAGTGTGTACTTTGAAGACTCTGGGAAGCTGGTCGAAAAAGTGAAAGACATGGCAGTATGTGAAAATCCTTCACCTTCTGCGGTATGAGAATGTTGTTCCTCATAATTACATTTTAGACACTGAATAGAGCAAACTTCTTATCAGAGTGTAGCATCAGTTTGTTCCGTTATCCACTAATCACTAGAAAACACATACGTGTTTTCCCTAAGAATATTCAATGCTTTCTTACTGTTAACCATGAATCATTTGGTTCCATACTGTGAACCCATTGTCCCGTTGACCAAATGGGTAATACTTCCAAGAAAGGGGACCAAACTAAGATATTTTTCTGTGGGAAGAATGATGATGTCATACAAAGCATATGTGAAAAGTTTTAATGTATGGCTTCATTCTTCTTCCTTCTTTTTATATATATATATATGTTAAGAACACATTTATAGACAATTTCTAGGTATATTCTCAGACACATTTTAAACTAAGCATAATGGAAAAATTCAGGATATCTCAGTAATGTGTGTGTGGTTTTTTTTTGTTTGTTTGTTTTTTTTTCTCTTGTTCATATAGAAAGGTGCACAAAGTTCTGCCCAGAAATCCAAAAGGTATGTGTCTATTTCTAGGTTGCTATCTTTCATAAATTATATGCAGACCAGTTTAGTGTTTCTGTGTCAGGCAAATAAATGCCATTATTGGGAGGTACATTTCTTTTTCTCTTATAATGAATTATTTTTCTAATATGTGAGAAGATTTTAATATGTGATAAGTTTTGCTTTTATGCTTGTTGAAGAATATTGGCAGCTAATTTTGATAATGCAAGAAACAGGAAAGAGAAAAAAGAGATGTCAGATTCGGATAATTTTCCAGATCTGGACACAAATGCCAGTGAGGAGAATGAAAGTCCATTCACTGTGAATAAAAGGTAAGGTGGACTACATTTTTTTTTCTACAATAAAAATCTGAATAGCACTTAGAGTATTTAGTGGTCTAGATTTGCTTATTTATAACAGAATGTGGAAAATACCTGTTGTGTATATATACATGTGAAAATTAGTTTAAAAGCAAATTGGTATTTGAGATTGTTTGGGTTTTTTTTTTCAGATATAGTATAGCAACTGACATGCATTGATATTTAATGCCAAAAGTTGTTTGTGTGAAGATGTGAGGGTAATTACCCTACATGCTTTCAAGGGACAGTTTCCCTTCTGGTTTTTTTTAATCTTAAAGACTGTGATTTAGACCTCTATAGGTGTTGAGAGACCTCAACATGACTTTCAACAGATGTATTAGATCTGCTAGGCTAATTTTTATGTCTTGTCAATTTAATGTTAAATATACTTAAGTATTTTTGTTTGTTTGTTTGTTTTTAAGATTTCTCGAGAGTTTTAAAAATATAGAGTCTATTGGTGAAGGTGGTTTTGGGAATGTTTTCAAAGCAACAGGCAAGCTTGATAAGAAAACGTATGCAGTCAAACGAGTTCAATTAACAAAGTATGTATTGTATATTTACTTCAGCTTTTTGTTTTTTTTAATTTTAAGACAGCCTTTACAAGGTTTCAGTACTTTTTGTCTCTGTAATAATCCTAGAAACATTTAAGTGATTTTCATTATTAATTGTCCATTCTTTCTGGTAAACTGTTTGCCTTATTATTAAGTGAAGCTGAAAATTGCATGCCCTAGAATAAGTTCAGATGCAGCTCTGAAGAAAGTAGATTTGATAAGTTCTGCTTTCCCTGAACACACTAGTGCTCTGGTTATTAATATTTCAAAATTTGTTCTTCATGAGTATTTATACTGACATCTGTATATGCAGACTTCATAAATGTGAAAACATTGGTGTTTGGGTACCTAATGTAATTATGCATTGCAAGTATCTGCTTTTTTCAACTTTTTTTATTTTGAATGGGGCTTTCATTTCTAATACAGTTAAAACATTTTTACACTTTGAAGAACTGAGCAGATGAAAGAAAACCCACAGAATTTGTAACTACAGTTTTGAATTGTATGGAGGAGGATATTATTTTCTTTTTCTAAGTTAATGTATAACTATCTGTATACTGCTACTTGATGTTTAACTTGACACCTGAGCATAAAAATGTAATGCTATTTTGTTTTGTTCGTGGTGGGGATTTATTTATTTATTTGTCTCTTTCCTTCCAAATAGGAATGTAGAGCGTGAAGTAAAAGAACTTGCAAGACTTGATCATGAAAATATAGTGCGGTATTATGGTAGCTGGGAAGGGTGTGACTATATAACTTATCCAGACTCAAGGTAACTACAAAATAACGTTTGTACTCACAAAGTTGTTTGCTATGGTGAATTTTCTCTTTTAAAAAGTAAAACTGATGATTGGTTATAAATCATTATACAAATATAAATGCATGCACATACTTAATGTTAGGAAGAAGTGTACAGTCATTTTTAGCAGTGGGTTGACTATAAGTATATTTATATCTTCTTTTCCTTGACAAATAAGATAGCTTATGTAATTTTATTGTTCTCCTCTCAGTATACAGAACTTGCTGAATCTATACAGGATTGTAAGAACTCAAAAATCTGGGACAGAGTTAAGAGCAGAAACTGAAAAATGTCTGGCAGTTGGCTGCCAAACTCCTGATCAGAAGTTTCTTTTTTTAATAAGTACTGGGCAGACATTAGCTCTCACAGATGTAATTATTTCTATAAATTAGCACTTTTAACCATGATGCCTGAAACAGTTTTGGTTGTTGAGAACAGAAATACAAGATGAAGTTCTCTTTCACTTAGAGGTGGTCTTTCAACAAAAAGACTCTTTCCTTCTTTTCCTTCTTCTTTTCCTTCTTCTTTT
>VWZY01008422.1:353020-368570 GCA_013399075.1 Chloroceryle aenea
TCTGTCTGTCTCTCTCTCTCTCTCTGTCTCTGTCTGTCTGTCTCTCTCTCTCTCTGTCTGTCTCTCTCTCTCTCTGTCTGTCTCTCTCTCTCTCTGTCTGTCTCTCTCTCTCTGTTAATTTTGGAGTGTATATGTTTGTTTTGTATGTGTGTGTGAAAACCAGAGAATCATTGATGGCTTGCGGGGAATTGTATCTTGCCAATTTCAGTATGGTATATAATTTTCTTTTGCAGACAGAAGTCAGACAAACAAATTACCTGTCTCTTCATCCAAATGGAATTATGTGAACAAGGGCCATTGGAAAACTGGATTGATAAACATCGAGAAGACCGAAAGTATCATGAGATGGCACAAAACAAATTTTTACAGATACTGAAAGGAGTGAACTATATTCATTCTGAAGGGTTAATTCATCGAGACCTCAAGGTAAGTAGGATAGGTAATTAAAAGAACAGGTTAAAATATTAATTACTGGAATTGCAGTTCTCATCTTTTAGTCTGTTATGTACCCTAATGTGTGCCTCTCCTGATATTACTGGTGATTTTTTTATTTTTTTGGTGACTGGCTGAACTTCTTCCTAAAATCAGATCAATTGGAGGATCTCAGAATGATGTAGTTCAAAAAAATCAGTAGTCATCAGTTAACAGGGATTTTCAGCAGTTTGTGTTGCTGTGTCACAAGTTTGCCTATTTGAAAAGAAATACTAACTTTATTTGATAAAATAGATACAAGAAAGTAAGTGAAAGTTGACCCTAAGAAGTTTGCTTTTGCCATATTGTAAAATATTGAGATGCTGGCACATGTTAAGAGGAGAGCTACCAAGCTTGTGAGGGGTTTAGAGAACAAACCGTATGAGGAGAGGCTGAGGGAGCTGTGTATATTTAGTTTGGAGAAGAGGAGGCTGAGGGGGGACCTCACTGCCCTCTACAACTACCTGAAAGGAGGTTGTAGAGAGGTGGGGGTTAGCCTCTTCTCCTTAGTAACTACTGACAGAACCAGAGGAAATGGTCTGAAGTTGCAGCAGGGGAGGTTTAGATTGGATATTAGGAAGAAGTTCTTCACAGAAAGAGTGGTGAGGCACTGGAACAGCCTGCCCAGGGAGGTGGTTGAGTCACCATCCCTGGAGGTATTAAAGAAACGGGTAGACTTGGTGCTTCAGGACATGCTCTAGTGGCAGCCATGTAGGGGGTTATTTTGTGTGTTTTATGTTTTTGAAGTCGTGTTTGATCAGGGTTATTTAGGTGTTTGGGGGTTTTTTAGGTGTTTTTTTCGTTATGGGTATGGTTGGACTCTGTGATCTAGGAGGTCCTTTCCAACCATGAATATTCTGTGATCCTGTAAAGGGATAGTTTTGTTTATCCTTAATATGTGCTGTGTTTAACAACAGCATACGCTAGTTGCTCTTCTATTATGTGTGCATACAAATATTTGAATGCTACTTTTTTGAATGGAATTTCAGTCTCTACAAGTGCATGATCATCAAAAGATTTAATTTCAATATAAAGATTATAAAGGACAAAGTTGCAATCCTTCAGGGATTAATATGCCAGCTATAATACTGTTTAAAGAGTTTTAAATCGCACACTTTGTGAAAAAGTCATGAGTGTGATGGTGGTAGTGAAACCAGCTGTAGTGGGTCACGTTAAATATCGATCTAGGATGCTGTTCTCCTTGTTTAGTGGCTAATTCCAAACACACATAGAGTGTAAGAGCTGAGAGATGATACAGTGATGCTGTCCTTGATGCATATTGCCTTCCTCTCAAGACTTCCAGTAACCTGAAGTTTATGGACTTCTTAAGCCAGAGATGGAAGTCTTCTGCATTTTCCATTCAGTGTAGTTCCAGATTATGTTCACTGCCCACTTATATACTCTTCCTATCTTCTAGAACTTTTCCATCAGGCTTTTTGCGGCAATGCTGGAATAAACAACAAATAGACATTAATTTTCTCTAGATGCCTAATAAGGCTTTTGACATGTGCCTTCTCACTCATAAATTCTTAGCTCTTCTTACACTCTGCTTTGTATTTTCTTGCTCCTTCAGTCATACTTTATTTTCATCACAGCTCAATCTCCTTTTCCTATTTCTATGAGTCTGCTGCCGTAGTCCCTTATCTATGACATCTGGCTGTAACCTGCTTCCAAGTCCTATTGTTGTCTGTCTGCATTTGAATTTAGGCACTTTCCCTCCCCATTTTCATCTGCTGTCAACTTAGATGTTTGGCCATCTGATATCTATCTCCATGTCCTAGAATCAAAGCTGCAGGCTAGGTTCAAGCTGAGATGGAGTGATCAAATAGTGTAGCCAGGTACAGGTACTGTATTAAATGTGTGTGGACATGGTCAAACTTGAACAGAAAATCTGCACTGGGCATTTTTGACACAAAGATCTCTTCCTGTTAAGATCTCTTCCGGCCTTACAGTCCACTGGAGCTTCTTTGAGTGAGAGACAGCATGAGGCTGCTTGGTTTTGTTTTAATAGCATTCAGAAATAGAGATTCTTTATCTTCTGTGGGAAACTTTAAGCATATACAATTCTATTCTCAGTTGCTTATGACTTTGTCCAATTTAATTGTGATGGAAACTTCAAAGTGATTTTGTGAAATGCCTGCACTAAGGCCTAGCTCTGCAATTGACTTAGTACAGATAATGCTTCATGTCTAGAAGAAACTATGATTTGAGTGGAATTCCATGTGAGCCTAAATGCCTTGCCCAAGTATATCAAATCCCAGGGCTATGACTGAAGACTAAAAAGCACTACTGGATATGAAATGTTATATGCACAATGTATCTGAAGAGTATTAAAGCGTGATGGTTATGACTGAGGTAGTGGAAAAAAATGTTGCAGTTTCTGTGGTGTGTGCTATTTTAAATTTAGGTTTTGTTCTTAAAAATTAATTGAACTTTTTTTCTGTTTTACATGCCATCAGTTTCTTAATCCTAAATTCTGTGAACAACTGTCAAATTTTATGGGGAGCACTTTTCATGAAAATAAAAATCCGTGATTGATGCTTGATGATAAACTTCGGTCATATGGTGATTTTATTATTATTCTTATTTCATATATATAGCCCCAGAATATATTCATATCCCGAGATGATAAAATAAAAATAGGTGATTTTGGACTTGTGACTTCTGTGGAGTATGGAACTCTGACTGAGAACAGAGGAACAAAATCATATATGGCACCAGAACAGGTAAATATCCGATTACTTTCTCTGTAACTGGATTTGCATTTTAAATTCTGCATTGGATGTTGACATCCCTAAGATCAGTCGTAAACCAATTTATTTAACGTTCCCTCGTACGACTGTATACAAGGATAACTGTATTGTGGAGAAAGCTGTCTACAAGTGTGGCAATTTCATTTTGCTGTGCTAACCAACAGAGTCTGACACTGTTTGCTGTAAGGAATGCTCTTGTAAAACCAGGCTGCCAGCCATGTGTTTCAATTTAAATGCCACAGTTAACAGAGGTCCTAAATTCGAGTCCGTTGTTTCATTATTTGTGAGAGTCACCAGCATGCCTTACAGGTAGAAGTCTTAATTTCAGTGTTTAATGTGACATAGTAGTCACTGTTTAACAGGTTGGTACTAGAAAGGGTTAATAACTAAGAAGATCAGGTAGGTTCAGTCCTATAGCCTTGTGGTGGGAATTTCTACTGACTTCAGGCTTTGCTTTAAGAAGTGCTGTTCAGTTGGATTTGATGCCTGTACTGTTCTTGATTTGACACCTCTATTGCTCTTGTTCTAATATTTGTAGGTTGGTGACAGATATGGAAAAAAAGTAGATATTTATGCACTGGGATTAATTTGGTTTGAAATTCTTTCAGCATTCAGTCGCCATGAGAAAATTAAGGTATGTAAACTTAAAATTAGGAGGAAAAAACCAAAGCCTCACTGTCATTGTTTTTCCTTGCTGCTATCACATGCTGACTGCATGCTAGAAGGAATCTGTTTATCTAGAGTACTGTCTTTATTTACATTCTCCCCTTGGTTCATTTCCTGTAAGACCTGTAAATCCTCATACATTGGCTAAAATGGAAGCACTTAAGAAATATTACTGGTTTTATTTCACTTATGTCCTACCTACCAACATACACATTAAAGCCTGACCATGCTAAAGAATGTCTAGAAAAAGGATTTCAAGTTTTTGATAAATATTTTTGATTGATCAGAGTATTTGAAGGGAATATTTTTCTATTTTTTAGAAAATAAAAATTCTGAATGAGTGTGTTTTGGCTCTGCCATGTCTCCATCTTCAATGCATAGTGGAACAAGAAAAAAGTTTCTATTAAGCTAAAATACAGTTTTCAAAATGCAAAGGTGATTTGCAATATGTAGCTTTAATTGAAAAAGATGTTCCTTCAAAAAGAGAACCAGTGTTACTAAAGGTAACTTGCTTTTTCTTGGTACTTTGCACATCATTAGTGTAGTGGCTTCTACGCTCAAACCTACCTATCTGTCAGCGATGTAGCTGCAAAGTATCTTGTCTAAAGTAACTGTAAGATTTATGTATGTGATTGGACCCAGAAGCAGCTGAACACCATCAGATTGGACCTTTTCCTGATGAGAAAACCATACCATTGTGTTTGCTCGACTCACAAGTTCAGCTTGGCTCTCTTTAGCTACCTTTGCAGTATTTCCTAAGACCTCTTGTTCCTGCTCACAGCTGGCTATGCAGATGTGTCCACAGCCCCACAGTGATTACAGTCAGAAGGCCAAGATTAATTACTTAGTCCTGTTTCCTCAAAGTGTAAACATCTTGTGTCTGTAGGCAGGTGGGGAAGTCACATGTATGGGAAGTCTTGGGATGTTTTTAGCTGCTCTATCAGTTTAGAAACTAATTTCAATTCATGGAGCATGATGAACCCTGTTGTATGTTGCTAGCAGGCCCTGATGAAAAAATATCATGCAAGAGCACAGTTGACTATGAGCTGAGCAACTCCTTCAGCTGATAATTGCTGGCAGACAGGGTTACAGGCCTAAAGCTATGGCTTGCTAAGCCAAGCTATAGCATCTGTAAGACTAGCTAATGAATCAGGATGCATAGCTAAGTGTGCAAGAACGACTGTCATCTTCTCCAGGGACAATATTACACTAATAAACAGCAACATGAGTGATGTGGGCTGCTCTTTTTACCCAGGCTACACCATGTGAAAAAAAAACCAAACCCAGAAACCGTTTCTGACAGCATGTAATTAGAAATGACACAGAAATAAGAGTGTGGTACTGAACAAGGTAAAAAGAAGGAAGCACAGCTGCTTGGCTTGAAAATAGTAACATCCAAAGTAGGAAATTGAGTCATCTTGTTTTTTTTCCTGATACTGTGAGAGGATATAAACCCACTACTTCTAAAGAAAAAATTATAATGGCTCTGAAATAATGAGGATTGCCGAAACAAACGTATCACTGCAGAGTGAAAAGCTTTTAAGCTTAAAAAGGGACAAAAGTGAATGTTTCTGTAAAAAAATCCCAAATGAACAAAACCAAAAAACTAAATGGAAAAACTTTCACTCTGTTTAGTTACTTTCTTTTTGAAGCCTTACCTTTTTTGTAGATTTGTATTTTCCTAATTACTTTAGTAAATTATGTGGGTCATAAGGTGAGATGCAAAATACAGTCAATGAAAAAATACTGAAATGGTTCTATTTATGAATTTCAGGTATGGTCTGATGCTCGAGAAGGTCAACTTCCAGAGAGCTTCACCAACAATTTTCCAGTAGAGGTATGGGATTTTAGTACACTACTTTGATTAGCTAATTCACTCATTAAAAAAGAATTTATTGACGTTAAATATTTTTTTTTGTAGGCACCCATAATCAAAAAGATGCTATCAAAAGACCCTTCATTAAGATACTCTGCATCTGAAATGCTCAAGTTTTTCAAGTCTGTTGATAAAGACAACTCATTTAAAACTCATACTCAGTAAATGCCATTTTAAAACGCTTTCAGACTGTGTTTAAGTCCCAAGTTTGCTGTCTGTTGAAAATGCTGAATGTCAGGTGCAATAGCAAGACTTAGGATATGTCTTTTCCTTGGTGTTTTGCCCTTCTGCCATGGAGGAGCTCTTCAGCCAAAAGGGTCATATCATCATTCACGTCCATCAGCTTCAGACTACGACAGCACGCTTCTGCAAGCAGTCACTTGCAATTTTTACCTGGAAAGACACGTTGTGGATAAATTGAACTGTATAGTACACAATAAGTGCAAGAATTTACTACTCTCCTGGAAGATTAAGTTGACATGGTGCTAACTGGCCCATGCTAAATCCCTGCATGTATGCTCTTAACATGTGCTGCACCTGTTAGCACGTGAGATTATCTATTGCTTTCCATGGAACAAGTGCCGAGTTGTGGTATATGACTCAAACCTTTCTGATTTGTGCAGTGCTGTTTTTAATTATTACTACAACTCTACCACTGATACCAAGATTAATTTTGGTAGAAAAGGTACTGGGAATAAGTGTGGGTTATTCTTCACTGAATTTCAGTTCTTTAACTTAAATTTTATTTCTAAGCATCTGCTGAAATCTAGCACCTTCCATGCTTTAGAGTAATCATTCCTTGAGAATTTAAATGTTAATCATTCAGCTTCTAGGAAATCTAGTTTAAATTTGTTCAAAACTTTTGAAAACCTTATGTGTTGAGTTTTGGTGAGTTGTGTTTGTGTTTTTTTTCTGAAAGGAACACCTAAGGTGCTCTTACTACAGCAACATTTAAAAAAAAAAAAAAAAAGCTATAAGAACAAAGTCTGAAAGAAGTTTTCTCAGGAGTAACCATTTGAAATCCTGTGCTGAGAGCACCTGAAACATTCTCATACTGCTACTTTTAAATCCCGTATTGTAATACGGAGACATTCCTAGCCCATAACAGGTGTACTGAATGCCTCTCACAGCCTTACTGTCAACCCCACAAAAAAGGTAACAGCAGTTTGCCTGTTACTCTTCAGTTATAGACTGCAAAGAATTCAGACTTGTCTGGACTGGAATGATGTGTGTGTCTGGTGATGAGGAGCAGGAAGAAAAGACAGGCACATTAGTCCTTCAGATGACTGTCTTTTGAATCATAGAATCATAGAATAGGCTGGGTTGGAAGGGACCTCAGAGATCATCGAGTCCAACCCTTGATCAATTACCGCCACAGTCACTAGACCATGGCACTGAGTGCCACATCAAGTCTCTTTTTAAATGTCTCCAGAGACGAAGAGTCCACCACCTCCCCAGGCAGCTCGTTCCAATGTCTGATCACCCTTTCTGTGAAAAATTTCTTTCTAATATCCAGTCTGAACTTCCCCCGGCACAATTTAAGACCATGCCCTCTTGTCTTACTGAGAGTTGCCTGGGAAAAGAGACCAACCCCCGCCTGGCTCCATCCTCCTTTCAGGTAGTTGTAGAGGGCAATGAGGTCTCCCCTGAGCCTCCTCTTCTCCAGGCTGAACAGCCCCAGCTCCCTCAGCCTCTCCTCATAGGATCTGTGTTCGAGTCCCTTCACCAGAGTCCACAGGACTCCATAAAGGCAAAGGAGCAGAGATGCTAAGCAGAAAAATACATACTACATGGAGTAAAGTACTATATTCTTTTTTTCTGAAATGTTGAATGGGTTGTAAGTGGGTGCTTGGTTAAAAGGAGTAATATCAATGAACAGTAATTTTTATATTGTTATGGAAATTATTGCTGATATGTTGCAAGTACTTGTTGCTAAATAAGAATCTGATTTTACATCCTTTCTCAAGGCCTAGTTGTGTTTTGGTCTTTTTTTTTCTCCTCTGTTTCCTCTCCTTATCATGAATCACAAATATAGAATCATAGCATGGTTTTGTTTGGAAGGGACCTTAAAAATCATCTAGTTCTAACCCGCCATCACCTCCCACTAGATCAGGATGATGAAAGCCATACACAGCCTTGAACACTTCAATGGAGGGCACATCCACAAGTTCTCTGGGCATCTTGTTCCTAATTTTTTTTTTCCTTATATATCTAGTCTAAATCTACCCTTTTTTTTCATTTTAAAGCTATTATCCCTTGTCATATTGTAACAGTTGCTGCTAAAATGTTTGTCTCCATCTTTCTTATAGGCCCTCTTTAAATGCTGAAAGGTTGCTATAATGTCTCCTCAGTGCCTTCTCTTCTCCAAGCTGAACAAGCCCAACTCTCTCAGCTTGTCCTTGTAGGAAAGGTGCTCCAGCCCTCTGATGATTTTCATGGCCATCCTCTGGCCTTGCTCCAACAGGCTGGAGCAAGTCTTAGGTTGGGGGCCCCAGAGATGATGTAATATTCCAGGTGGGGTCTCACCCGAGGAGAGTAGATGAGACAAATCAGCTCCCTTGACCTGCTGACCACGCTTCACTTGATGCAGCCCAAGATGTGACTGGCTTTTTGTGCTGCAAGCACACGTTGCTGGGTCATGTTGAGATTAGTGTCAACACACACCCCTAAATCCTTTTCAGCAGGGCTGCTCTCAACCCATTCATAACCCAGCCTCTATTTGTGCTTTGGATTACCCTGACCCATGTGCAAGACCCTACAGTTGGCCTTGTGTTTCATGAGGTTTGCACGGGCCCATGTTTCACGTCTGTCAAGGTCCCTATGGATGGCATCCTGTCCATCCAGTGTGTTGGCAAATCTGCTGAGGGTGTGCTTGATCCCACTGTTCATACTGACAAGCACTGGTCTGAATACTGACCCATGAGGAACACCACTTGTTAATGATCTCCACTGGGAGACATAGATAGTAACTCTTTGAGGATGACCATCCAGCCAAGTCTTTATTCACAGAGTGGTTCCTCTGTCAAAATGTGTCTCCAATTTAAAGACAAGGATGTCATGCAGGATAGTGTCAAATGCTTTGCACAAGTCCACATAGAAATGTCAGTTTCTCTTCCCTTATCCATCACTGCTGTAACCCTGCTGTAGCAGGCCACCGAATTTGCCCTTAGGGAAGCCATGTTGGCTGTCACCAATCACCTCCTTATTTTTCCACGTGCCTTAGCACATTTCCCAAGATGATCCTTTCCATCATCTTGTCAGGCACAGAGGTGAGACTGACTGGCCTGTAGTTCCCGGGTCTTCTACTTTTACCTTTTAAAAAATAAGGGTTATGTTTCTTCTTTTCCAGTCAGCAGGAATTTGACCAGACTGCCACAACTTCTCAAATATGATGGATAGTGGCTTAGCCACAATCTGCCAGTTCCCTCGGGACCTGCAGCTGCATCGCATCAGGTCCCATGGACTCATGCACCCTCGGGTTTCTTAGATGGTCTCAAATCTGATCTTCTACAGTGCGAGGTTCTCCCTTTTCAGTCCCTGCCTTTGCCTTCTGCAACTTGGGCAATGCATCTGCAGCACTTGCTGGTGAAGAATGATGCAAAAAAGTTGTAGTCCATATTCTCCCTAGTCTTCCTTTTATCACTGATGTACCTATAGAAGCTTTTCTTGTTGCCCTTGACATCCCTGGCCCCGTTTAATGCTATTGGGGCTCTAGCTTTCCTAACCTGATCTCTGGCTGGGATATTATGAGCATTTCACTATTTTGGACTAATTAGTATTTCTTTGCACTGGTCAAGATCTGGGAGAAATGATACCTTGACACAGAAAATAACACTAGGCCCACTTTTCACACATCAAACTACTCTTACAATGTGAAAATTGGTATGTGACAAATTTTGGTTGAATATCTTGTACAGTTCTTGGACAGAGCACCCATAACACCATTACCTTCTTACTTTTAAGTAATATTGAATTTGTCCCAGCAGTTTTTGGTATTTTTTTTTGGTAGTATTTGTGTACTTCAGCAGTGCCTTTCTACTGGTGACTGCGTACAACAGCAACTGCTGTTCCCCAAGATAAAGAAAGGGCTATTAATATATATATTTTTAAAAATACATTTTATCTTCATGATCTGGTACTATTTAGTTATGTGAAATATGCACCCTTACATATAACAGAATATTACTCAGTGTCACTGATGTTTCACAAGCTTTTTCCTTCTCCTCACCAGGGCCAAGATAGTAAGGAGAAAAAAAACAAAACAGTGATGTTTACTCATCTCTGTAAAGATGGAAAAACCCACCTGCTTAACACATTATACAACAGAGTAACTAGCCAATAATCTTTCTGTTACTCAGACTTGATCAGCTGATCTTGTTCAGTTGGGCAGGGCATAACCAAAGACTGTGGAAGGCTTAACCTGCCTCTCAATTACAGTAGTTCAATTACAGATACACAGTTTTAATTCCTATTAAAATTGTGCATCAAGCAGAAAATCTTTCATAGGCTTCAGAAATATGAGTTTAACCCGTCAACATAACTATTCTTCAGTGTGGAACAATTCCAAACCTTCTAAAAGATATGAACTATACGTACTTACCTAAGGCTCCTTCCTTTAGAAAGGCTTTAGTCATGATCAGCAGCACTGTCTCCAGGGCAGTTTGAAGATAAATCTTCAAAGTCTACAGGATAACCAGAGGAAAAGAGAGTGATGCCAGCTCAGAGGAGAGAAAAAGTTACTAGAATTGAACAATTCATGTAAAGCAGATTAAATAGAATTCAAGATGATTTGCAAATGATTAATTCCAAAATTTGTCTTAAAACAGTGAACACAAATTCCACCCTCTTTGCTGCAGTGAAACAGGACAGTGTTCTGTTTCAGAAACATCTGCAAGCTTTCACATCTTTATATGGTACTAATTTTAATATATAATTTTTTGTGGGTTTTTCAAAACAAAAATTAGTATTAATACAAATACAGATAAATGCCAGTATGGTTCTTTGGTTTTTGAATTTTTTTTGTCTGTGTGCATGTATACATCTAAAAATTGATTTATAATCAAAAAGTGCAAAGCCACCCAGCCTGGAAGGCAAACTTGCTATGTAGATTTAAAAGGCTGCACTAAGAGAAATGTGAAGGAACCATTGTACTATTTGAGTCTAGCTGCATAAGCAAACTAAAACATTTAGAAGACAGGTTTACCTCTCACCTTCATAAGTTGTTCCACACCAAATGCAATACAAATGTTCTTTTCTCAAATAGGCAGTCAGGATGTGTAGCTTTTCTGATACCTAGAGAAATGTACAGATAGGAAACAATCTGGGGCTCACGTACCATCAAGACGTTTGAGCTATTAACTTTGTTTACATAGATTATTTAAGGTTTTGCTACAGAGAAGCTACAAAATATTGTAGCTAAGGCATGAAATTTCTCAAATTTGGAGCATACAGCAGAGCAATTCATGCTCTCCAGAAAGTTAATGGCTGCTGTTTGCTCATCCTTCTTGCCATCTAAGAAACCTGCACTGAACAGAGAGCTAAAACTATTACCTAGCTACCTTACTTCAAGTATATGACATTTTTGGTGGAATTTTTCACATCTAATTGCTGCAAATTAAACACATAAGGCTAGCAAGAACTGTGTAATCTGTAATCTAGTTCAAAAAAAAAAGTGCATTTTCTATGTCCATTTTGAGATAATTTGTGAAGCATTTTCAGAAATTACTTTATAATTCTAAAATTCAGCCTAAGACAAAAGATGAAGTGTCCAGGCATATTTTGGCTAGGACACAGTGTTTAGAATTTGATTTCTAGGTTACTTTTTCCCATAGCTTGGAAATGTACATATATCCTTTATACATGGATGTATGTATGTATTCATACATACTTTAAAAAGTATTAAATCTAGTTCTGAATCAAGCCATTAACTTAGTTGCAGAGCTTACACTTAAGTCTGAACTTGTGCATTCATCTTCATTGTCTTCCTCATCCTTTCTGTCGTCCTCTTCAGGTTCTAGCCAATACCAAGTCTCCTTGGGAATGTTAATATCCTTAAATAATGAAGGATTTAAATGAAAATTAGCTGCCTTTGTAGATTTTCTTGTAAGATACTGAATAATACCAATTTCTAATAGGTGACACCTAGGTTTTAAAACTTTCTTGTGTATACTCAACTATATAACCCAAGAATTACTAAAGCTGTAGTGGAAAACTAAGTACAGTGGTCCCCAAGAAGGATTATTCACTTTATTCTTCCAACAACTGAACACATGCTGACATAAACTTCTGTTCCATCTATGTTCAGTAGGTGTAAGGCTACACAGCACTATAACCTTACACCAAGGATGTGAGCACATACTCTTTTACCAATTGAAGACATGCTGCCCCAAATCACACTAAGAGATCACACAGTGCTTCCTAATCCACCTCAAGTAAAGCTAAAGGAAGAAAAGGCAAGAAAGTTGATCTAAGCTAATTCAACTCCCTTCATCTGAAGCAGACTAAAGAGTATCAAACAATCTCAGCAGAACTAGTGGGGTGGAATTAACCTCTAACAGTTTAATAAAGAAAAGGAAAAATTCTTGGAAGTTTTTCAAGTGGCAAAACTTTATAGTAGTTCACTGCTGCTTGCAGGTAGAAGGTACTTTGTTGTTTAAATGCTTCTTTTGTGAAGCTGCTGCTTCCCTCAGTGATGTTCCTCATCCTTAGAGCTACTCAAGAACTGTCTGGACAGGTGACCCTGCTTGAGCAGGAGAGCTGGACAAGACGACCTCCAGAGTCTCTTTCAACCTCAGCCATTGGGTGCTGATGTTGCTTCCTCACTTAAGGCAAACAGCACCATGATTTAGAACAACCTGACACTGGCTACTGAAATATATGCAAACAGCTCAAAAGTAACTACAAGAACACAGGAGAAAAAACAGGTGAGCTCTGATGATATACATTAATGTAAGTCCTCACATAAGTTATCATGAGGTTAGTGTACACCTTTATGTATCTTAGTGGTGCAAACATATAATTTAAAATATTTTAAGAAGAATAAAGTGTTGCCAAAGATAAAGATTTCAGATTAATTATCCCACAATGTCAAAGAACTTCAAGAATAGAATCTCTGTTTGTAGTCTGTATCTCTCACCTACAAGCTTTCCTTCCAACCCCCCAAAAACACAGGTCTCACTTTTTGCATATCTAATTGCTGACAGGCCCTCTGGCTTTTTCGAAGGTCCCCTTCCATCTTACGTTCTTCTTGTTTGTTTTTGAATCTTATTCTGTTAAGAAAAAGTAGATAGCTAAAATAAGCAGGTAGACAAGCAGTGAGATGAAGTACAGTCAATAGCTTTTCTAAAATGGAAAATCTAAGACTCTAGCCCTACTAAGTCTCTCAGACCAGGACACTGTTGACATAGTTTCTGTGGGAGCACACATTGGGAATTATACCTTCGAGGCACTGCTTTTTTTTATGACACTACACTGAACAATGTTTCTTCACCATGTTTTCAGAAGACATGAAAAAAGTGGTTCAAAACATCTGCAAAGGACACAGCTGTTCCCTCTCCACAAATAACAAGGAAATCAGGAGAAAATAAAAGCAATAAAACCATTGTTAGCAACATAGCTCAGGATTATCTGTGGATTTTATATTTAAAAAGATGACATGTTTCTCTCATTTAAAAAAGTTGCAAATGACTTGAGAGAAGTTAGGATGTATATTGTTTGCATCAGTAACACTATAAAATTAAACGATGCAACACACTTCTAGCATTACAGCGTTCATCTGCCTTGCTTTAGAACCAAGAAACAATTACTCTGTATTTCAGCTCTTACCTATCATTCAAAACATTCAAAAATATTAACATAATCGAAGAATAAGCAAACTTAAGGCATAAATATAATCGTTGTTTAGACATTTCTTGGAATATCAGTTATATCATTTTACCTGAACTGATCTGCAGCTTGTTCATTTTCTCGTTTTTTCATATGGATTTTTTGTCTATAGTTTTCCAGTTTTTCTTCAGCTTTTCGCTTTTTTAATTCCTCATGACCAAGCCCACTTCTGCCTATGTAAGTCCAAAAGATAAATGTAAGTAGTTGAGAAGCTCCAATACCCAACTTAAGTAAACTTGGAAGTATCACAAACCTGTTTTTATGTTCAGAGGAATAGGTTCAACGATGCCTTCTCCTGTGAGGGGAAAAAATTAGGTCAATTTAAGAAAACAGGTCTTTCTCAAACTATGTTTTGTGCAATGTATTAGAGTAGGCAAGCTGCTTTTTCCATTAAATACGTACTTTCTATTGTGATTTTTTTTCTTGGAAGTTGAAAAATCCCAAAACAACATACAGTTAGTGCATTACAAATGACTCAGCTGAACTGGACCTCCCTCTTTTTTTTGCTTATCTGCTAAACTGCTATATACTTTCTTTCAGGACACTAGGCAACTGAAAGGAAATGGTGTTGGATTTGACAGGTGTAACACCTGTATACCTGTTGTATACCTGTCATATATCTGTGCTGCAGACCACTTTGTTACAGCCTTCTGCAGCATTTTTCATTCTAGAATCTCACAATGTGACAAATACGAAGAAGAAAAAGAATCTGTCTGGGACAGTCAACTTGCTGATTGTTTGCTACTCTCACACTGAACCTGCACAGTAGTTACTGATGCTTTGTTTTACTGATTTTACTTCATCTATTAAGGCTTCATAATGGGAAGCCATTGTGCACCATTTCTTCATAATTTAACTACACATTCAAACAGATGGGTTGACTCTTTGATACATTATTAGCTTTGAAAGACCCTTGGAACATCTTTAATGTAGCTTCTGTGGACCTGGACATATGGAAGTGCATTTATTGACCAGCAAGTACTGGTGCTTGCCTCTTATCTCTGATAGTCTGTACCATTTTTATTTCAATTTTTAGAGATTTACTCTGATCTTTTGTTCTGCCACAGCACATCTCTAGTTCAGTACCTCTAGAACTCTCAGAGAGACATTATTAACCCTGTGTACAAATGAACAGTCAGCTACAATCTGTAAAATATAGAGGGACACCTCAACATAAGCACACACTTCCATACAGTGACAAGCTTACCACTTCTGCCAAGACCCTGGCCGCTTTTGTAGCCCATCTTCTGGAGCAAAGCAAAACCTTTGTTCTCATTGCCCAATGCACTTTTCAACACCAAGTCACGTCTTTCTTTTTCTTGTTCTTTTATACTCCTTTGTTTGTTCTTCTCATTGGCTTCTTTTTGCTTTTCTTCTTTCTGGATTGCTTCCTTCATCCGCCTCACCATGGGCAAGCCTGGCCTTATATCCTGTCTAGGAGTTAATCATTCAGGTAAAGACTAGCACTTATTAAAATTTCACCTGTTTACAATCCCTTAAGAGGGAAACAAAGAGCCGCTACTTACTTAATAAACAAATCAGACATGTAGTCTTCATCTTCTTCCATGTTTAGCACGTAAGGCCTGTTCCGACCCCTCGCCTATCAACACCGTCAATACGCTCTATCACGCACTTTTTTCCGCAGGACCCGCTTTCAAATGGAGGAACACTCGCGTCTCGGGCCTGCCCCGCTCGGTACGTGGACGGAGGCTGGAGGAGCTGATGGATNGCTGAAGCGGCGCACGGGCTGAGGCGGCGCAGGCGCGGCGGCTAAGGGGGTGAGTGCAGTGGAACGCGACCACACGTGTCCCTGACTGTGGCTCGACTCCGCACCCCCGCCCGCCCTGAGGCCCTCGGCGGTGTTGTCACGCCGTGTGTAACCCGGAGCTGGCAGGACGCG
>VWZY01008422.1:388968-428233 GCA_013399075.1 Chloroceryle aenea
ATATATTTTTTTTTTTAATCTAGGGTTTAGCTGAGAATAAAAGCACATTAGGACCAGAAGAAGTCCGCAAGTCTGCTCTGACACTGGTAATGGGTCCCCTTGATAATCCTAACCCTATTTTGAGATGTGCAGCTGGTGAAGCCCTTGGCAGAATGGCTCAAGTGGTTGGGGAAGCCTCTTTCATTGCTAGAATGGCTCAATACAGTTTTGATAAGTAAGTTTGCTTTGATTCAGAAGAGGAAATAAAAATCTAATTTAACATAGTTCAAAAGATTTATCTACTAAACAGCATATTGATTATTCTCTTCATCCTCGATGGCTGTGATAATGTAGATCTAACAAACCTTCAAAGTCATCTTTTATTTATTTATTTATTTATTTCATGTGATTATTCCACAAATAAAAGCTTAGTCATTAGACTACTTGGAATGTGAAATGATACCAATGAATAGTTTTTTGATGAATTACTTCAAAGTAACTAAACTGCGTCGGATAGTGTAGGCTGCATTTATTTAATTGTGTCTGTAGGATGAATTGTGTGATAGTGATTCTGCTTCATCAAAACATCATCTTTACATATTGATTTAACTTATCTACTAGCCCATATTTTTTTTTCCATGTTCTGTTGTTAATTTCAAGTCTTTAGAAAGATGTCTGGTAGATATAACAAGATGTATTTCTGTTTTTTTTTTCCTTAAAATTAAGATGTCAGCAATCTGTGAATTAGAATGCACCTGCCTCAGGGCTGAAGCCCATGTTTTTGGCTAGTCAGGCTTCATTCTCATAGCCTTAGTCCAGCTCTCATGGGTAATTTGTTTCCCGTGATTTCATCTTGTAATAAAATATATCATCTTTATCATCTTTCCTTGAATTTCTATTACCAGGACTTATTTCCTTGATTTCTTATCTAGGATTCAAGTTGTTACTGGTTGCCAGTCTGTTGACACTGTCAAGCAATTTTTTATATATTTGAGTTTTGCATTTACTTTGTTGTTCACTGATGGCTAAGAGCATGCTTGCCTCTCATATACAGACAACTGGGGAAAAACAAACCCTACCTTTCTTTGTTCTAATTGGGATAGCCTTCTTTTCTCTTTTTTCCCTGCTTCCTGAAAAGGTTTTAATTAAGAAGTTATATATGTGATGTGCATTCAGAAGCAGAAGCATTGTGGAAAATACTCAACACATCACTGGTTCATACCACAAGATCATTCAGATTACAATTCATTCTGGTTTAGTTTCATTAATAGAACACTGTTTAAAAAACAACAAGAACAACAAAACCAAAAAAACCCCACACACAAAAAAACCAAAACCAAACAAGCAAAAACAGTACCAAAACCACCCTACAACAACAAAAACAAACAAACAAAAAACCCAACTAAAAGCTTTATTGGAAAAGTCCTAGAACTCGGCTGTCGAAGAAGACAGCTGTATTAAAAAATTATTCAATTGACTTTGCAATGGAAGATGTAGCTGTGACTTTCTTTGCCATTTCTTAGTATGAGTTGTCATTTTTCCACTCTTGATTCCTTTTCACTGCAGTGGGCTACCAATAACTTTTCTGATTATTTAAATCGGTTTTCTTGAAACCTTTGTAAACACTAAATGCTTTTCTTACATTTTTTTACTTCTAAATCTCTTCTTTGTTTAAAATTACAAGTTCTGTCCAGGAAGAAAGAAAATAACTACGAAAATACCTTTCTTTTTTTTTTTTTCTTCCCCACTTTCCTTATCCATATAATCCAATCTAATAGCAATATAGATGAAGTGCACTGGTTTTGTTTTTAAGGTTTCTCAAGATCTTGTAAGGCCTGCTAGTTTTTTGCACTGTTATGGTACTTGAAAGGTTCTTTGTAATAAGCTTAGTAACTGACATGATTTCCTTTTATTTAAACACTGATAGGTTAAAGTCTGCTCGAGATGTTGTATCAAGGACAGGCCATTCTTTGGCTCTGGGCTGTCTCCATCGGTATGTTGGTGGAATAGGTTCTGGACAACATCTGAAAACTAGCGTCAGTATTCTCTTGGCTTTGGCACAAGATGGAACCTCTCCTGAAGTCCAGGTAATAAGCGTGATCACTGCAAAACTACTTGAAAATGTTCAGGATTAAAATTAAATTACCAGTTCAGATGCTCTTTAATAGAGATTGTCACATGTAAACCAAATGATATGGTTGTAGCATGTGCCAAGGAGCATGAAGAAAGTGTGTGAATAAATTCTTACAGTACAGAATCCCAAACATGTCCTGCAATTAAAATGTAAGTTGTTAGTTGGGGAGGCAGTTGCCAAGTGGTCACATTAATCCAGACTGACAAGTGTCTGCTTGTCAGCTAAGACAGAATAATTCACCATGGACATATTCCTAACTGATTTTAAATCAAAATATGTTAGTTGTGCCTTAGCTGCTTAAACTAAAGATTTTAGTCATAGGCTAATGGTTAACATGATCAGTTACTGGAGTCTCAGGTGATGAGTGGTAGTTTTCTCTGCCACGTAACTGCTGTATATATGATATTGTGAACATAGTACGGTGGTACACCATCTTTGGGGGTCATGTTATAACAATAAAAATCTGTTGCAAACTGCAGTTAGGAAACAAGGGGAGCTAGAAGGAGCCAAGTCCAAGATAAGGCAAAGGTAGGGAGAGGTGTCTGTCTACTATGGAGTATAGACATGTGGAGTCTCACAAGAGGGCAACTTCACTGCTGGTAGAGTAAAAAGGGGACTAAACATGCTGCTGAAAGGGCAAGAATATCACAGAATTGTAGAATGGTTTGGATTGTAAGGGACCTTAAAGATCATCTAGTTCTAACCCTCCTTCCCTGGGCAGGGACACCTCCCACTAGACCGGGTTTCTCAAAGCCCCATCCAGCTTGGTCTTGAACACATCCAGTGATGGTGCATCCACAACTTCCCTGGGCAGCCTGTTCCACTGTTTCACCACCCTCACAGTGAAGAACTTCTTTATCTCAATCTAGTCAATGGGGCAGAATCTGGTTGGAGGTGTGTCACTAGTGGAGTCCCTCAGGGGTCGGTGCTGGGACCGGTGTTGTTCAATATCTTCATCAACGACTTGGATGAGGGTATAGAATGTACCCTCAGCAAGTTTGCTGATGACACTAAGCTGGGAGGAGTGGCTGACACACCAGAGGGCTGTGCTGCCATTCAGAGAGACTTGGACAGGCTGGAGAGTTGGGCAGGGAGAAACATGATGAAATTCAACAAGGGGAAGTGTAGAGTCTTGCATTTGGGGAAGAACAACAAGATGTTCCAGTATAGGTTGGGGGCTGACCTGCTGGAGAGCAGTGTAGGTGAAAGAGACCTGGGGGTCCTGGTTGACAAGAAGATGACCATGAGCCAGCAATGTGCCCTTGTGGCCAAGAAGGCCAATGGCATCCTGGGGTGCATTAGGAAGGGTGTGGTTAGTAGGTCAAGAGAGGTTCTCCTCCCCCTCTATTCTGCATTGGTGAGGCCGCACCTGGAGTATTGTGTCCAGTTCTGGGCCCCTCAGTTCAAGAAGGACAGGGAAGTGCTTGAAAGAGTCCAGCGCAGAGCTACTAAGATGATTAAGGGAGTGGAACATCTCCCTTATGAGGAAAGGCTGAGGGTGCTGGGTCTCTTTAGTTTGGAGAAAAGGAGACTGAGGGGTGACCTCATCAATGTTTTCAAATATGTAAGGGGTGAGTGTCAGGGAGATGGAGTTAGGCTTTTCTCAGTAGTGACCAGTGATAGGACAAGGGGGAATGGGTGTAAATTGGAGCATAGGAGGTTCAAGTTGAATATTCGAAAAAATTTTTTTACTGTAAGGGTGACAGAGCCCTGGAACAGGCTGCCCAGGGGGGTCGTGGAGTCTCCTTCACTGGAGACATTCAAAACCTGCCTGGACATGTTCCTATGTGATGTACTCTAGGTGGCCCTGCTCTGGCAGGGGGGGTTGGACTAGATGATCTTTCGAGGTCCCTTCCAACCCCTAGGATTCTGTGATTCTGTGATTCTGTGATACCCTCTTCCAATCTGAAGCTGTTACCTCTTGTCCTATCACTTTATACACTTGTAAAAGTCCCTCCCCAGCTTTCTTGAGATTATGACACCAAGCTAAGCTTTAAAACTCATCGTTCACTAGATCAGTGTGGATACACAGAAACTGTATGGCAATAAGAGTAATGGAAATTTACAGGAATGAAAGGATAAGATGTAATGTGCTATCTTGTGGTTAGGACTGTAGAATTAGTTAATGTGATTCCTGACGCTAATGGTTTTTGGCTTGCATCAGAGAGGATTAAAAAGAAGCAGTTTTCAAGGCTGGTTTTCCAGCTTATTCCTAAGATTCTAGCTCTGTAATTAATATTCTTTTAACTTAGTATTTTCAGTCCAACTGCATTATGTATTTAATGGAAGAAAATTGTAAAATAAGATACTGCAATCATAGCATGGTTTGGGTAGGAAGGCACCTTTAAAGGTCATCTAGTCCAATCCCCAGTAGGATATTGTGGAGAGATAGGTTGGAATAGGTTGCCTAGGAAGGTGGTGGAGGCTCCATCCCTGGAGACATTCAAGGTCAGTTTGGATGGGTCTCTGAGCAGTGTGATCTAGTTGAGGATGTCCCTGCTCACTGTAGGGGCTGAATGACTTTTAGAGGTCCTTTCCATCTTGGAGTTGTGGTTTGGTTTTGTTTTGTTTTGATTTTTCTATGAAATGTCAGATTCTCCTCTTGCCCACTTCTTGTTTTGACAGTTCTGATAAATTATTTTGCTCTTCTGTTATTTACTTTATTGTGCAGCTGAAATAGGTTAAACTTTTACCATTCTATTCATCCTGCAGTACACTGGCAGTGAACAGCACTGCTTTCTTCTCTTGCACTCTCTAATAAGAAAATTGATTAGAAAATATATTTGAACCTTTCAGCTTTTCATGAAAATAAATTTCTACTGAATGTCAAAGACATTCCCCACTAAGGACTTTGTCACCTGCCCATTTCATGCTCTACATCCAGTTTTACAGCAGCGTGTTTCTCTCTTTCTCCTTTCTTAAGAGTTGCTCTTTCTTTTTTTTCCATTTTTTAAAGAAGGTGTGTTGTTTGTGTTTGCATTTTACTTCCTCACAATACTTTTTGCTCAAACTCTTTGACATTCACATCTCCATTGTCCCCAAAACTGCTGATAGCCAAAGAGTATGCTGGAGATACTTAAACTCATGGGTTGGGAGTTGAGGGTTGGGGTTTGGTTCAGTTTGGGGTTGAGATCTTTGAAACACTTCTGGAGTCAGAGTGGCTAACTAGACCTATTTAAGCAAGGGTGTACAGAGCTAGATTGTGTTCATATAAAAAAAAAAAGTTATATTTATGAAATATATTATTGAAAGTTTTCCTTTGGTTTTTTTGATAGACCTGGTCTCTTCATTCACTTGCCTTGATAGTAGATTCTAGTGGACCAATGTACCGTGGATATGTGGAGCCAACACTTTCTCTAGTTCTTACTCTGCTCCTAACTGTTCCACCATCACATACTGAAGTACATCAATGCTTAGGCCGCTGTCTTGGAGCTATAATAACTACTGTTGGGCCTGAGCTGCAAGGTTAGTGGGAATTTGAAGGAATACAAAATATATATAACTTGTATAAATATATCATACTGTAAATATATTATATTGTAAACTTAAGTGAAANTGGGGGGGGGGGGGGGCGTGGGAGGGGGGGGGGGCTGGGAGATGTTGATAAATTCAGTTAGTCCTGCAAGCAACCTTACTTTGTAATCGCTTGGACTTTTTTGTCCAGAGTCATTACACAAAAATTTGCTGTCTTACTATGTTACATAATTAGGTAATGGAGCTACAATTTCAACAATCCGTTCTTCCTGTTTGGTGGGATGTGCAATCACACAAGACCATTCAGACTCGCTTGTTCAGGCAGCTGCCATATCCTGCCTTCAGCAGCTTCATATGTTTGCACCACGGCATGTCAACCTATCCAGTCTGGTTCCCAGTCTTTGCGTGAGTACAAAATGCATCCCTTTTGTTCCTCGGAGTTTATGTGTGTGCTTAGCAGAGGACAGGCAGAGTACTTGGAAAGGTGTCAAGAATACCTGTGTGTAGTAAGAAAGTCACATTTGCAAAACAACTGAAGTCCAATAAAAGTCTGTCCCCAGGCCAGTTTAGATCTTTTCAGAATGCTGATGAAATGGAAGTCTTAGTTACTGATTCTCTTTCACCCTAAACAGCATAAGATAGCAAGCATTTATATATAATATGACTGAGTAAAAAGCTGAAATGCTCTGTTTCTTCCAACTGATAGCGGGCACAGAGGGGAGTGAGTGAGTTGGGGAAAGGTAGGTGACTGTGGATTTATTTTACCGCTGTCAGCATAGTAGATGCTGATGTTCAAATTCTTGTGCTGTTGTTAGTTTTGCTTTCTTCCTCGATTAGTGTTCTGTCAGCAAGTCCTGGCTTAAGCCTGGAAGTGAGGCAGAGGCTGGAACCCCAAACACACCAAAATATGACTACAAGAGGAAGGGTGTGTGGGTGTGCATTTTGGTTTGGGTTGTTTATTTATGATTTTTTAAATTATTTTTAGAGGGTTCAGCCGTCCAGTACTGAGAAATTTGAAAAGCTTCTCCCTAATATTTATTGGATGTTTTGCAAAGATCTTTGTGGAATTCTTTGTGGAACCTGTGGTTCTGTTACCTGAAGGAGTGCAGTCCTACTTAAATCAACACTGAACCACTGAACCTTTTTCCTTGTCTGCCATCCAGACATTCCTTAGGACCCCAAGTCTTGCTTTCCCCCACTGCCACTCTGGAGCACCCCTGAGAACCCCAGAATCTGTCACTTGCCTTTTCACAAAATTTTGTTTGAAAAAAGTGCAACATAACCAAGTAGGTAGGCCCTTTTGTATGAATACAATGTACAACATTACAAACAGTCCTTGTAGCCATTTACTCTGTAAGTACCAGGGGGTAATATTACAGACAATGAAGTTCGTACAGTAGTGACTAGTGCTGTTTTCAAAACTTTTCCCTTTTGTGACTTTATGGTCCTCTGCTAAAGAAAAGCTGTTTTCGTTCTCATGTTTCACATCATACTTAGTTTGATATATCCCTCTGAATTATCTTAATGCATTTTTGTTATATTGCAAATACAGAGCTATATAGGTGAGATCTGCCTTACCTGCACAATTAGCACACTCTTCATTGCTTTCTCACTCAAGTTTGAATTGAATTAATACCAGGTATCAAAATTAAACCAAACAGTTCCACAACTGAGTTTCTTTTCTTCTTCCCGCATTGGCTTCATAACAACTAGTTGTTTGCTTTGAAACTTAAAACATGGAATACTCCTTCCATTAATTAAATTCCCCAAAGGCTCTGTTTTTTAGCTCCATTAAAGCAACCTCAGTGTGGTATTTAGAGGTTCTTTAAAGTCTTCTTTTTCCCCAGGACTAAAATTTTGTATATTCATATGTGGAATAAAGGTCTACTGTTAAAATGCTTTATAAACTATACAGCCCTTTCATTTAGGGAGCCAGTTTCCATCTGCATAATAACCGTAACCCAAGAAAGCAAATGTGTATTTAGTTTGTTAAAAACAAATTCCCCAGGGTAAATAAAGAATCAGAGTTTCTTAAATAACACTCTTCATCTCTTCCACTGTGGAAAAAAACCCAAAACGTTCTCTGTGGAGCTACTTTTTTTTTTTTTAGGAAAATAGGAGCCATGCACAATTCTTCTATAAGAAAAAATATTTGCTTGTGCTTGAGGTGATTCAAAAGGAATTAGAAGCCAGTGTAAGTGAGAGAAGAAATCTGAAGCTGTCTTATTGAGAAACACTTAAAAAAAACCTTATGCTATAAATTTTGTTACAAGTTTGAAATAAAAGTTTTTATGATAGCTGTGATGTACAGTACAGAAGAGTGTAGCAGCTTGGAAGGTATAATTAGTGTAAATCACACTGGTGCAGCACTGTGAATATTTAAGCTCTTATCTCTTTAACAAGATAACAGCTGTCAGCTCTGTATATGTCAGCTTTATTTTCATATTATACATTACAAAAAGTGCTTACTTCTGAACTTTCAAGGTCTTGCAGAGAGCTTGGTAATCAGAGTTCACAGGGATGTATAATTGAGAAGTAGAATGCTGTTAGTTCTTAGCAGCACTGATTTATTGATATGAGGGTGCTGCAGTTCACTCACCTGTGATGGTTCTGATTTTAGGTTCATTTGTGCAGCTCCCACTTGCTGCTTCGCCGGGCTGCAGTTGCATGTTTACGGCAGCTTGCTCAGAGAGAAGCCGCAGAAGTATGTGAATATGCCATGAGCTTAGCAAAAAATGTTGGAGACAAAGAAAATGGTGGCATCAGTGAGTATTTCTTTCATGTGGCCTTTTTGTAACAGTTGAGTGTACATATATATGCATATGTATCATTTGCCTTCATAGAGGAAAAAATCAAAACAACAGGAAAAATATCTTTTAAAACTCTTCCTTCTAGCTCCAGTAACATGACCACACCCATGCTTACCTCTTGAATTTACCTTACAATTGAATTTTTTCTACAGTTCAGATATAAACTTCTCATTTAGACTGACAAGTATGGAGTATAGTGAAAACATTTTGCAGTGTTTCTGGTATTTTAGGTCTTGCTTTTTTGAAAAGTGAATTAATTGTGTGCTGTTTGAGATATTTGATTGTGTTACATTACAGAATCACAGAATGGTTTGGGTTGAAAGGGACCTTGCAAGGTCATCTAGTCCAACCCCCTTGCAGGGAGCGGGGACATCTGCAGCCAGTGCAGGTTACCCAGAGCCCCAGCCAACCTCACCTGGAATAGTCCAGGGATGGGGCATCTACCACCTTGCCGGGCAACCTGGGGCTAGAGTCTCACAACCCTCAGTATAAAAAATGTCTTCCTTCTCTCTAGTCCTAACCTCCCTCTTCTTGTTTAAAAATATCACCCCTTATCTTAATCACAACAGGCCCTGCTAAAAAGTCTGTCCCCATCTTTCTGACAGGCCCCTTTAAGTACTGAAAGGCCACAGTAAGGTCTCTCTAGATCATGTCACTGAGTGCTACATCCAATCTTTCCTTAAACACCTCCAGGGATGGAGACTCCACCACCTCCCTGGGCAGTCCATTCCAGTGTCCAATCACCCAATATTCTGATAACAGAATGTTATTGGCACGGTTGGAACTAGATGATCTTTAAGGTCCTTTCCAACCCTAACAATTCTACGATTCTGTGATTCTAATGTCTGCAAAGCCTTCGGTCTTTGCTGTTTGGTTCAATTCTTGTATGTTTCATTTTATTCTGCAAATAACTCAACGGTGTTGCTCAGCACACTATTCCTACAAACAGAATTGTGAGCTTACTCGTATTAAATCACAGCAGCTAAGTCTTATCTCTGGAAAGATTCTTTAGAGTCCAGTACTATCAGATTTTTTTACTAATTCATGGGTTATGTACCCTGAAAAGAGAGGGGTTTGGGTTTTCTTTGGTTTTGTCTATTCCAAATTTTAAAACTGAGCTACTGATTTCAGAAAAGATTTCTTATTACCACTTTGCAGATATGAATCCTTTTGCACCAGGAGCTGGTTCTCGGCGAGATGCTCATTCCCGGCATCAGGGGATTAATATAACAGAGACGGGCCTTGAAGGAGTCCTTTTTGGAATGTTGGATCGTGAGACTGATCGGAAGTTGTGCTCAGATATCCATGATACTCTGGGACATATGCTTTCATCGCTGGCAGTAGAAAACCTTTCTCACTGGCTAATGCTTTGTAAGGATGTCCTTGCAGCGTCCAGTGGTAAGTGTTCTATAGCATTCACATAACCAACAGTATGTCCTTAGCATTAGGGTCTTCTGGAAGTATTTGGCTGGAGCTTGCATTTTATCCTAGGTGAGATGTAGCTTATATTGGTTATAGAACCTTAAGCAAAGATTTACAGATTGGCCACATAAGGTCCTGGGTGCCTTCTCAAAACACTCTTGCTGTGAATTTGCATCATCAGTGTTTGGTTTGCCATAGCCTCTTTCTCTGTTTATTGAATTAATGTCTTGGCTCTTCATCTGCTTAAATTTAGATTTCCTAAGAAGCATGCCTTAGTTGGGTTGGGTTATCCTTGCAATAATTTCTTCTTGTTCTCTTCTAATTATTGGCAGAGTAATTTTTCTTAGTATCTTGACATTTTGCTAAATTAGATCTTGTCATTCAGATGTTATGTTCTTGTTTCTGAATAGTAGAAGTGTATATGCATGTTTGGTGAGTTATTTTTTTGTCCCTGTTTGGATTTTATTGTGTTGTTTTTTTTTTTTTAATGTGATCTCTGAAGTAATTCTAATTTCTAAAATTAAGTCTCAGAGTCACACTTAAGAAAATATTTTTCTGAATGTTAAGCACATTTGTGGGTGCCATAAACTGCCTGCTTGGCCACATATCTGTCTCATAGCATGGAACATGTTTTGGTTTTTAACAGACACTCTAGCTTTTACCTGAAATGGGAGCTGAATAGTTCAAAGTCAAGCTGATTCTTTCATTCTGACCCTGATAATCTCCTTACCCTGTTTATTGGTGATTTAGTAGGTTAGTTTTATAAGCTGATGATTTTACATATGGCATTTAGCTACAGTTGATGTCTGTGGAGAAGTAGCATTACAGGAGTTATATCATTTAAGCCAAATAAAAGGTAATATAGGCCAAAGTAGAGATGAGAAACATTTCTTTAGTTATTATTCCTATGCCTTTTGTTAGTTTTCAAATGTTATTTCAACAGAAGAATTAATTTGTTTTGTATCTGAATGTAAGGAAAGGGCTTAGCTGTCTTCTGTGGATTGTAACGGTGGAATTTTATATATATTTTTAAATTCTTCTGTGTTGTAGACATGAGCACTGCTGCTCCCCTGGGAGGAGGGAAGGATGAGGAATTGGAGAAGAAGGATGAGATGGATGACGATACAATGTTTACCACCTTGGGTGAAGAGGATAAATCGAAGCCTTCTGTAGCACCTCGTTGGGCAACTCGCGTGTTTGCAGCAGACTGTCTGTGCCGGGTTATCATGCTGTGTGAGAATGCGAATAAGGCACACTTTGACCTGGCACTGGCTCGTACAGCAAGACTTAAAAATCCAAAAAGTAATTACAGAATCTTCATGTTTTGGTTTTGTTTATTTATTTACTTGACATCTCTTTACAACTTCAGATTATGCATCCAAGAAAAAAGTATAGGAAGTTAGCCTTTCATTTCTGAATGAAAGGAAATGGGCAGCAAAAGTCCATAATACTGTAGTTCTGTAACCACTGCAATTACTAGACCGTAAGCACAAAGAATGACATTTGATGGAGAGTATAAATTCTGACAGACTGATCTGCTTCCTAAAAAGTGCTTCAGATTTGCAGACCTTTTCTCTTGTCTGAAATAGAACCAGTGAACTTCTAGCTAAGGGTGAGCTGTTAACGGTTTCTGAGTTGAATGTAATGACAGCAATAAGTTAGACTTAAGAGCCAGGCCAAAGGGATGCTGGGACAGGAAAAAAAGATATAGGGGCAGGTAATAATTGCAGAGGCATTGGTTGCAGGGGGCTAGTTGTGGGAGTTTAAACCGAACTTGAGGTTTTTGGTATCACTGTAAAGAGGAAAACTCATCAGCCTTCTGCCTCCCCAGATCACCTTCCAAAATACTTAAATTTTACTAATGTCTGTGATTGTCTGAAAAAGTGAGTGCAGACTTTACCACTTCATAGTTCCAAAGTGCTTCCCAGTCCTTTACTACCCGCCTCTGAAAATTTTTGGCGACAAAGTAAACTTTTCTATTTTACCTCGAGATTTGAAAATATGTAGAGCTTTCTTAGTTGGTGGCTTTTGTTAGTCACCCTCTATATTTTGCTTGTAAATAATTTAATTTTGTATTGGTTGTTCAACCTCTGGTGATTTCAAATTGAGAGTATGGAAAGAAAGAAAATTAATAAATAAAGAAGAATAATCCTTTCAGAAATGTTACTGAGTTATGTCTTGATCTTGTCTACTGCTTACAGCCCTGGATGTAGCTTTGGCATCAGGACTAGAGGCGTGTTCAGTTTTTGTGTTTAAACTTGACGAGGTTTTCCTCTACCAGCAGGGGACACTATAAGCATAGGACTCAAACAGGAATTGCTTTGAAGGTTTTTCTGTAGGTTGGAGGGATCACTAAAATTAGCTTTACTAAAGGTTCTTATCTCTGATAAGCTACTCAGCCACATTTACATGCATTGTGTTTATTACTAAACAACCTTAAAAATTAAAACCCCTTGCTTCACTTTGGGGGCAAAGGGGTGAAGAAAGAAAAATAGCTTGCATTCTTTTCTCTCTTCCATACCCTAAATATGGACCTTTTGAAAAAGAATAGGTGACATTTGTACATGTCAGTGAGGGAAATGTCACATATATCTGTCACGTTAAATGTCTTTTAAGTTACTAAATAATTTTTTCTGTTTTGTTCTTAGACGACTTCTTGGTACTCCATCTCTCTGATCTTATTCGAATGGCATTCATGGCTGCAACTGACCACAGCAACCAGTTACGAATGGCAGGTCTTCAAGCTCTTGAAGATATTATCAAGAAATTTGCATCGGTTCCTGAGCCAGAGTTTCCAGGCCATGTGATACTGGAGCAGTATCAGGCTAATGTGAGACCTTCTTTATAAGTTCAGGAAATTGTGTATTTATGCCAATATGCCAGTATTAGCTTTGAGAACATTTTGTAACTTCAAGAGACCTGTGAAGAGATTTTTTTTTTTGTGTGTGTGTATGTGGAAAATGTACTGAAAAGACACTTTTATTTACCTCTTCAAATTTTATTTTTGTATCTCTTTCTATTTATTACAATTTAGTAGAGGATGAAAGTAAAAATTCAGTACTGATTATTAAAAGCCAAATACTACATTTAATTTTTGGCAAGAATGGCATTTCATTTGTAGAATTAGGAATCAGAAAATAATGCTGCTTCAGTTCCAGATTGAATCTAATAAATCTGTTTTCTTTGGAATTAATGAATACGCTTCTGTTTAAAAAAAAATAAAATTACAAAAGTATAGGAATGGGAGGTGGGCAGTTGAAGATTTATTTGAGGGTATTATTGCTGTATTCTGTTATGTATCTTAACTCTTTCACCTCTTTTGATTTCACTGTGTCTTCAAGATCTCTGCAAATACTTTTTAAAGGCAGACTTTAATCCTTTTAATTTCCTGACTTTTTCTTCTTGCTTCTGTAGTGCTGTAACCATTGCTTCTTTCTTGTTGACTTGGTTCCTTTTGTTTCAGAAAAATGCTACCTTAGAACAACTACCTAAAAGGCTTTTTTGTCAGTATAAGTAATTTGGGGAACTTGATGCAAATCCAACCATAAGCATCTGATTTCACATTGTTATTCTTCTGGACATCAAAAATTCATTGGCCTCTTGAGCCATAGCAGCAGTCACACTTATAATACTTTCATGATTAAAAGGCTACTTATTAACAGAAGGAAGGTAATACCACGGATTTGCCAAAAGTATTTTGGTGTGTAACTATAATGCCAAAATTAGCAGTCTTCTCTTGCTCTGTAAGTGCTCTTAAGCCTTAAGCAAGGTGAGATGAAGAATATTGTATCACTGTTGTTTCAGTTGAATTTTTTATCTTTCTTTCTTATCAACAGGTTGGAGCTGCTCTGAGGCCAGCATTTTCCCAAGATACACCATCTGATATAACTGCAAAGGCCTGCCAGGTACAGGGGGTGATGTTCAGATAGTATAAGCGAAACTGATTTTCCTTCTCTTTGAAAGAAGGATGCAGAAGAGAAGTGGAATCGGATGGCTGAAAAATTTGGTAAACCTAGTGCCATGATGTTTTTGCAGCAGTCTCCTAGTAATATATTTTGTTCTTCAGAAGTGCAAAAGTCCTTTTAGAGAACTACATCAGAAGATATTTGGTCTTTCTGAAATTGTGTCGTCATATCAGTTCTGCATTTGTCGCTAAAAGAAAAAAGCAAAACAAACAAAAAAACCCAACCAAACAAAAACCCCAACCCTTGCTTAATGAAACCACTATACTGTATTTACTGAGCTGCCTTTCAGTCTGATCATATATTCAGAATACTGATAATTTACCTGTAAACACGAAATTTACCTTCAGTAAATTTACTCTTGTGTTAGATTTTTAGATGTGAGCATTCTCATTACAGTCATACTAACAATGTCTCCATGAAAATTCAGTTAGATTTTTTGTGTGATCAGTTAGTTTTTCTTGTGTGATCTTGTGCTGCTGTAATCAACAACATAGCTGTAGTACTGATTTATACAGTTTAAAGCAGCAGTTTAATTAGCTATGCAAAGATAGGTTTTAAAATGATATCTTGTGTATGTGAGTTTTGTTTAGTAGATCTTTGTCCAGCCAGACTGTGATTTTATGTTGTTGTTTTATAGTCTCAATTTCCAGCAAAGCTTGTAAGGATAGATCAAATATGGCATCATTTTGTATCTATAACTAGGAAAGTAATATTCATCTTCCCTTACAGAACCTTTCTGTGCATTTAAAGATAGATGAAGAGACAGTCTGTGTGAAAACATGTAACATTCCTTTTAACTTGTCAAAATCTGCTGATTCAGTTTAAAAGGGGATGTGTGTACTTACAGGATCAAATGGTTAGAAATTAGGTTTAGATGGTTAACTCTCTAGAAGTTATGTGGACAGAGATGGTCTGCACTGAATGAGTTTGATGATGTTATAGTTTTGTGTCATTATGGAAACAGCTATTGACTTGCCCGGAAGCAGGAGTGAAGCTGGTCTTAGTCCTACTGTGAAAGAATTATGGATTTGTGACAGATTATTAAGCAGCGCTCTCCTGTGTGCTTTTGTGACACTTTTTGTGTTTGTGTTACTTTAAATATGTCTGTCACATAGATCATGAGGCCCTTTTACAAAGGCTTTCATGGAACTGGTTCTCTAAAAATGAAAAAAATAATTGGAGATAGGACAAAAATTCCCTGGAAAAAAAAGCTTGTAAAATCTGAACTGCTTGAGTTCTGTTGGTGTTTTTTTTCTTTTATTCCTATTTTGTAGATTCACCACTAGAATCAAAGCATCTTTTGTGAAAGAATTTGTCCTTTTTTGTAAAAAAGCAACTCTACCAGAATGCTTCTATTGCCTGCGTTATGTCTGGGTGTGAATTTGTTTCAGAATGAATGCTAATGTATACCCCTAGACAGGAGCAGCTGACCTCTATGATGTTCATATTCTCAGTACCTGCTTTGGTCCCTTTAATTCAAATGAAGAGTGAGGAGACACCCAGCTGTCTGTCCACCATGTCTCACATGAATTGTTCTAGGTCCAGAGATATCGGTTCCAGATCAGAGCCCAGTTGTTTAAAGACTTTTATTTCACTAATTTCTACGTGGTTTATTGACATTTGTGATCTTGAAAGCCGCTCATTAGTATGTGGCCTTAATATATACTTTGAGAGATGTGGGTTTTTAAAGATGTACTTTTGTTGATTGCTATCCAGTGTCCACAGTGAATGCAATGACCCCATTACCTGAATGATTTGACTGGACACTGGAACAGAATGAAAAAATGTTATCACCTATTTATGGAGGATTAAAAAACTAGTTAAAATATTTTCCATATATCTAACACATTCCATTGTGATATGGTTTGCAAATGCAGTGTTTGTAACCACTCACCTAAGCAATTCTGTTACCATGAGTGGGATGAAAAAAAAAAAAAAAGTGAGATTTTTTTATGTTAAGAAGAAAGACAGCTGCTGAGGGGTTTTTTTGTGGTGGTTGTTTTGGGTTTTGTTTGCTTATTTTTTTTCTTTTTTAATTTAATTTTTAAGGTTATTGGTTTTCTGTTGTTTTAGAATGATTCTAAACTTTGTTGTCTAGGTGTGTAGTGCTTGGATAGGAAGTGGAGTTGTAAGTGATCTGAATGATCTCCGCCGAGTTCACAACCTTCTTGTCTCTTCCCTGGATAAAGTGCAAGCAGGAAAGGGATCTTCTAGCCAACTTTACCGAGAGAGTGCAACTACTATGGAAAAACTTGCAGTTCTGAAAGCATGGGCTGAGGTAAATGTTGACCATAAAATCTTTAAAAGTTGGAAAAGATTTTGCAGTGTAATAGCCTCACATCCCACTGTTTAGACAGTGAGCATTGCACCATGCTCCTTACCTGTTGCAGTTCCACCCCTGGGATGTTTTTATCTCTGTATCTTTTTCTGTTCTTTTTTGTGCAATTCTTTTGGTCTATACTTATAGTGAGGCTTGATTGTTATTTTTTTACTGCACTTTTCTGTATTAAAGTATACACTCATACCCTGTCAGATTTTGATTTTCATGCTACCATATTGCTCTTAAACTTGGGAAAACAAAACACCAGAAAACTTAAAATATACTCTAGGAAAACAGTTCAGACAATGTAGATATTGTTGGGGAATGGCTGGAATATTGGAAATCTTCAGCTATTTACAAAAGACAGAGTTAGCACTATTGTTGCTTGCTCTAGAGATCTACAAATTATTACACAAATAGTATTTTCGTTTCTCTTAGTGCACTACTTAAAGATTTGTGGGTTGTGGGTTTTGGTTTTTTTTTTTTTTTTTGGAAGTTACTCTTGAAATTACTAAGAGTATTAACATTTCAGCTATGTAACATTAATCACCCCATATTGTAACTTTCAGCTTTGACATGGGGCATCTGTTGTGTGAAGATACTTATTTCTATTGTATTTCTTCTCTAAAAGTCCTTATTTTTACTGTATTTTTCTGGCATTTCTGCTTATTCCCATATTTATGTAAGTTTTTGAAAATTCTTTTATCCTCTTATAGCATCTATCAAAGCTAAACATATATATGTTCATGTTGCACACTTAAAGCCACTTTCATGTCTTTATGATAACTAATTTGCTTCCAGAAAGTGACAGTTACACTTATCTAGTAGCTCTTAATGTAGGTCAAAGAAATTTTTTCAGTAAGGATGCATTGATATAATGAAATCAGTTATTTAAATCCTGTCTGTGCAGAGCAGTAGTAATTGACACCGTTTAAAAAAAAAATGTGTATCCTGATTTTTTAGGAAAGTGCCATTTATGTCATTAAGTGTTATACACTAGTAGAAATTAAAGAAAAAATATTTCACTGGAATTATATTGCAAATTTCTTTTTCTCAGTCATTTTCCAGTAAGTCACCTGTGTATGGAATCTGTTACTTTCACATGGGAAAGGCTGTTGCTTTTTTTCTTTTTAGGATCTCTCAGCATGTACTTTCATATCTGTCTTTTTTTCTAGGTGTACGTTGTTGCCATGAAAATTAAGAAAGAAGCAGAGACCAAACCAAAGCGTAGTTTGAAGAGCACAGAGGAGGATGAAGATGATTTTGGTACTGTAGATGAGCTGCCACCAGACAGTTTGATAACACTTGTACAGCCTGAGCTGCCTGCACTAAGCCGTCTCTGGTTAGCTGCACTGAGAGATTATGCTCTTTTAACGTTACCAGCTGAATTTGCTACCCAGCTTCCACCAGATGGTAAGCATTGCGATTTTTTTTTTTTCTGTTGTGAAAAAAGGAAAAAAAAATTCTTGGGTGAGACTTCAGAACAATTCTGTAAATTGTTGGGCAGGCATGTTTTTTGTGCAAGTGATCATGCCTATGTGTAATAGGAATGTATGTTTGAGTGTGCTTTTTTTTTTTCCTTCAAGTTTTCAATGAAGGTATTATCTGAATTGTAGAGATTGTTAAAACCATGACTTTGTAGAATTAAGAATATTCCTATACCTCTAATACTTTTATATCAAATACAAAAAGGTGTTTACTATAGAAAAACTTAGCTCTTGAGACTAAAGCAGATACTGTCTTAAAATATTCTTGAGTTAAAAATGAGTGTTCTATGTGAAAGATGTTACAAGACCTGATGACTTTGCCTGCCTTTCTTTCTCTCTGCTTACTGTTCCAATGTGGCCATTGCACTTTGTTAAGGGAAGTACTGGTGTTGCTCCTTTAGAAAGAGAACTGGAATGCATTAACAAGGATGACATCTGAATATGTGCATGATCAAACACACCCTGAGTAAATGAACTAATAAATTAGTGTATGTGCTTTTTTTTTTCCTGTTATTTTCAGAGAATTTCAGAATTTACCTTTGTTTTACTAATTTAACAGGGGGTGCGTTTTACACTCCAGAAACAATTGATACAGCTAGACTGCATTACCGAAACTCCTGGGCTCCTATACTACATGCAGTAGCACTTTGGCTAAACAGTACGGGATTTAATGTTTCGGAGTCAACAGAAGACACTGCTGCAGCAATGCCCAATTCACAGAAACGTGCAACATCCGTTACGTTAAACCAGACACCTGGAACTCCACCTACCACTAAATCTTTGCCAGAGATTAACAGAGATCGAATGCACTTAATTTTGGGTAAGATCTACAAGTTTAGATTTCAGTAGAAGCATATAAAAGTATGAAATTGTACGGGAATAAGAAAAGATACTTTGCTTGAAATCTGGGCAGTATAAAATGCATTACATGTCTGAGCTGTAATGTTTCAAAATATCTCTGTCTCCTCTTTATCCCTCTGCCTTCTGTGTTCTTTATAGCTTTGACAGAATATTTGTTGGTGTGATTATTGTGTTTTTTGTAGACAAGTTGTACATCAGGTTTATTTATGTAATGGAATAAAATGAGTAGGAACTTTTCTACACTGCAGTGTAATTTAGATGATATGAAATGTTATGCTTCAAAGATGAAAGCTGTAAGGTCAATTAAAATACCCACCCTCATAAAAACACAGTTCAGTAGACATATTTGACAAGTTAGTTTTTCAGCTGTGAGTAACACTCACTGTTTCCCTTTGTTGTTGCCTAACAGTTTTTAAGAGGTGGATGTGATCACTTACTCTGAGGAATGCCAAGTTTACTGAGATATACAGATATTTAAAAACAGAATTAAGTGCCATATGTATTAGATGAATATTGCATAATTTTAGGGACTTAACTCTTCATCTCAGTTGTCTTTTATATTTAAAAGAGTTCAATAAAATACAACTCAGTTTACACTTGAAGCATTTGGAAATCTGATTTACAAATCTTAAGAACAAAGTGTGGATTTCCATTCAATGATCTAAGTTGCTTACTAGTCACTTCGTTGTTTTTTCCTTCCTTCCAAATATTGGGGAAGACACAGATCAGAAAAGAAAGCACAAACATTTATGGTGTTTCTAATACACAAACTCTTTTACTTTTAAAGGAAGAAGAATTGAGAAAAACATGTAGCTTTCTAAAGTTGTTAAGAATCTGCTATACGTAGAAAGGCATTTAAAAAAGAAAGCTTAATTTATGAAGGTGAACATACTTTCAATTATTGCTTTTTTTCAGGTGTTAGTATACAGTTTCTGTGTTCCCCACGACCTGAAGAGCCTGTTGAGCATGTTACGTCTTGTTTACGAGCTCTTCATACTTTATTGGATTCCCCTTGTGCCAGGATCCATATTGCAGAGGATCAGGTACTGTATGAGCATGTTGTAACAATCAGCTTGTTCTAGGTCTTGGTCTTTCATCTGTGTATGATTACAAAAGCTGTAATTACTTTTGTGTGAGAAAAGTATTTGCTCAGCATAAGCAAGTGACATAACAATTAGGAAACTTTAAATCCTAGTTATTTTTTTTTAATATGTATTTTGTTTTACTGTAGCTCCTTGGTGTTGAACTCTTGAGTGTGCTTCACCGACTCCTCCTGACCTGGGATCCTCCTTCAGTCCAGCTACTGGTTACAGGAGTTGTCCAGCAGATAGTAAGAGCAGCTCAAGATTATTTGCAGGAAAAAAGGAACACCCTAAGTAAGATTTTGAAAAACAAAAAAACCCAACCAACCAACCAAACAAAAAAACCCCAAAACACAAAACCGACCAAACCAAACTACGTGTCTTGCTTTGCGGAGTAAATTAACAACAGGTTTTCATATGGGAAGGGAACTCAAATACATTAGTGTGGTTACAGTGAGGAGGAAAATGCTGTGTATTCCACAGATACTTTTGATGTGTTCATAATCTTACCTGCTGATTTCTTTACTCTTGTTAGATGTAGATTATTCTTTTTTTGTCATTATTTTCCTTCATTTGTCTTGAATATGAGTGATGAAAAAGCTATACCAAGCACACCACCTATGGTCTTACTAATATATTGCTCAATTTTATTAATGTTTCTCTATTGACTGCCACCTTAGCACTTCGTTCTACTTTTTTTTTTTTTCTTTTTTCCTGGAGTTTAATGGTTCAAGCCCCAATGTAGGGTCTTGAGGTGCGTTCCTGGCACAAGTAGCATTCATGAGGTGAGTGAACTGCCACTGGAACTGAGTGAAAAGTTGACTGCCCAGGAGATCATGCCAGGAAGTAGAGCTGACTTATATCTGAGTTCTTACTTCACTGACATTTAGGGTGTGTCAGCATCCAGAAACTCTGGGAACAGAGTGTGCAAGCAGGAGCAAGGCATCTGGCATGGAAAGGCATGCTCGTGCAGCCCAGAAGTGCTGCTCAAGACTGTACAAGACTGCTAGTGTCAGCATAATGACATCAGTGACATACAGCAAGACACAGTCTGCTGACTGAGGAACAATCCCCTATGGCACATCAGAGGTCTAATGACCTGGCTTGAAATTCAGATCAAAGTCCTGATGTGACTGTCCTCTGGGTGTTTCTCTGTGCAGCCAGGGGTGGAGGTGACATTGGTCTCACCTTTGACAAATGAAAAAAATGCATGTGAAGATGAGCAGACTGTGCAACATGAGGAAAGGCAAATGGAAGAACGACATGTTCTTCACAGAGGTTCTGTAAGTGCAGGAGCCCAAGCCCCATGCGTCACAGAAGGAGGGACAGACATAGGCTTTACTGGAGTACTGCCCTAGAGGATAAGACTTGCACAAAGGTGGAGGCTGCAAGGTTGTGACTTCCAGCAACAAAAGGCTTTATCTTAAGACATCCAGTTGGAGAACACTATAGAGATCTGGCAAGAGAAGAGGAACAATCTGACAGGGTATCTGGGCCAGTTGTCTCTATTTTGACAGGTCAGAACTGATACCACTAATAGGAAGTGAAGGATCATAATCTCTCAAGAAGAGGAACGCTCTTCTTTGACACAGACTGTCTAATCAAGAAGGTGAGGTGACTGAAGGAGTCTTAAACCAACTCTAAGAAGGCTTCTAATTACAAACTATGGAAGTCTCATGAAAGACTTTTACCATCCAGACCTGTTTTGGGAGGGTAGCACTGCAGGATGCTAACATTCTGAAGGTTTCAAAAGTGAAGCACAGGTTTTTTCAGTCTGGATGCTGGACAGTCCAAATAAGGGAGGTGTTTGGTGGATCTGCTCCTCACTAATAGAGAAGAAATGGTTATAAAGCTTAATGGTGGATGTGGCTGTAGGAGCCATGAGATAGTGAAGTTCATAATGCTATGGGGAGTTAAGAAAACAGATGGTAGACCAAAAGCTTTGGCTTGACTTACCAGTCTTGTGCTTGTGCAGAATGCTTGCAAATGAGATGTTGTGGTAAGCTTCCCAGAAGGGCAAAGGAAAGAGATGTTTCACTTTTGGTGATAAAAAAAGCTTGTCCACAAGTGGGGGATATCAAACGGGTGTTGCAGGAGGCTGACTTGGCTGAACAGAAACTTCTGACCGACCTCAAACCGGACAAGGAAGTATACAAATGGTGGAAGTAAGGTCAAACTGCCCAGGAAGACTACTGAAGATGTCTACTTGGGTATGGAGGAGCGGAGTTAGGAAAGCCATGGTTTGGTTGGAGCTGAGGCTGGTGATGAATGTCAAGTGTGATAAAGGGTTTTATTAGGTATGTTGGCATCAAAAAAGACCAAGGAAATTTGGACCTGCTGCTGAATGGATTGGATGATCTAATGACAGTAGGAGAAAAACTGAGGCATTTTCATATTCTTTGCTTAGTCCTCCTGTGTCTCTGTCTAGTGAGCAAGTTTAGGGGAGAGGATTGCTACCTAGAGAACATGAACATCAGGTTAGGGACCACTTAGGTAAAAGGTGCACATACCCTGAGACCAGACAGGATGCATGTGAGGGAGCTGGCTGATGACAAGCTAAGGCTGCTGCAGTCAACTCTGAAAAGCTGTGTTGCTCAAGGAAGTTTCCAGTGAATAGCAAAAACTAAATGCTATGTCTAACTTTCAGTAGGTAAAGACATGAGGTGGATTTTGGGGTACTATGTGCCAGTTATCCTACTGTGTGTATTGAAATATTATGGAGTACCTTGACTTATACAAAACTTTTGACCCAGTACCCCATGGCATCATTGTCCAGTTGGAGAGATGTGTACTGCAAAGTAGAACTGGCTAGACTGCTGTGCTTGAATGGACTTCGATGATTCACGTCTAACTGGCAGCTGATGCAACTGCTGTTCCTTAGAGTTCGGTATTAGGTCTACTGCTGTTAAACATCATCATTAACAATCTGGATGATAGGTCAGGATGCTTTCTCATCAAATTTGTGGGTGATACCAAACTGTGCAGGTGGTGGATACACCGGAGGACAGTGCTGCGCTTTCATAGGAATCTCAAAGTGCAGGAGTGAACCTGCTGAACTTCAGCAAAGACAAATGCAAAACCATGCATTTAGGATGGAATGACACTGTGTGTTGGTATGGGCTGGGGGCCTGACAGACTGGATAGCAGATCTGGCAGATAATGAGTTGAATGTGAATCTGTGTTGTGCTTCTGTAGTGCTGAAGACTCTCTGACTAGGCTGCATTAGAAAAGCATGACCAGTAGGTTAAGGGATACGTTTGTCCTTTCAGCTTGAGCTTGTGAAGATGCACCTGGAGCAGTGCCTAGTTCTCTGCCCTTCCCCCTCATCCTGAGTAACAGAGATGTTGACAAACTGAAGGAAGTCCGGTGGAGGTTGACTAAGCTGCTTAGGGAGGTGAAGTATGTGACACAAGGAGAGGCTGAGAGCTGAACTTGTTTAGTCTGCAGAAGAGCTGGTTAATATGGGATAGACTAGCCATACCCCTTCTTAAAGAGGATTTAAAGAGAAAACCAATTCAGACTCTTCTGAAAAGCATATGATTGAAGGATAAGAGGCAATGGACACAAGTTGCATCAATGGAAATCCAGATGGAAATGAAAATATTTGTCACCGTGGCAGTGGTGAAGCAGACTGGTGGTCAGGAGTGTTGTGGCATCTCCATGCTCGCAGATCGTCAAAACTGGACCAGCTCTGAGCAACATGCTCTAGCATTCAAGTTGGCCCTGTGTTGAACAGGAGATTGGACTTGGATGACTTATAGAAGTCCCTTTAAACTTAAATTTTTCCAAGATTCTCTGATGAGCCAATGTATCTAATAAATCCTGTTCCTCTACTTGACCTTTATTGCTTTATTAAAATTCAGTCTTTTATCCTCCCTTCTTCTGCTATGACATTTCAGCTTCTGCTGTTTTGCTTAGGCTTTTCATCGGCATATTCTGTTAGCTTATTTTTACTTTATGTAAGAATAGCCTTAATATTAGCATCAGTGTGAAAGCTACTTTGAGGTACTGTTAGTAACCTCTGCCTTTTAATAGAGCACCTCCCTTTTCAGTCATCCCTTCACCATTTCCTTAAAAAATTTGCATTGGATGTACCGTTTCCAAATTTTCTGGGTACGTTAATTTTCAAGTGGCAGCCTGGCAAATAGTTTATTGATATCTGGTTAGGTTAGGTTTGCTATGTTTTCTTTTACCTGAAAGTAGTAAAGTAAAATGAAAAGAAATGACCATCTTAGTCTGGCACAGTATACTTTCGAGAAAAAACTCAACTGTTAGCTTTTGCCTGTTTTCCACATAAAAAAAAAAGAGAGCGGAATTTGCTGGAATTTGAGTAATGAGCACAGCTCAAAATACAAGCTCTGTTCAGCCATATGAATTAATGGAATTGTTTACTGTAGTCCCAGTAAGCTGCATTTTTTGAATCAGTGAATGTGATAGCACTAGCAGTCATTTAAATTCATAGGAGCTCCATAGGGGTGGTTCAGGCCAGCTTTGACTTACTGAATCTCTCTTGCTGTTTAGGGGAAAAAGGAAAGACTGCAGCTGGCCAAGCTGCCATTCAGTAGAGAGACTTTTTGAACTGAATGCAATGAAAGTGTGAACTCAGACACCCTACAATGCTTTTCTGTTCTCTTATTTCATAATCAATTTAGGCTGATAAAAAGATTTTGCCAGGGTGAAACATTTAATTAATAGTCACTAAGTTAAAAAAATAGTCATGCCTATTTATTTGGCAGTCATTGCTGTTAATTTTATAATCAGCTTTAAAAGAAGCAAACTAATTATTGTATTTTTATTTTATGTAAATATTGACTACTTTTGTTCTATTTCTGAATTTTTTTTTATTATTGCTACAATCACAATGGTTCTAAAACATTTTAAACCCTTTAAGTGAGTCTAACTAAAACATTTAGCTTGACGTGATCCATGTTTGTCATATCTTACTGTGAAGCTTTTTTTTTTTTTTCTTTATTTTTAACTGTTTTTAAGAGTTTTTCGTGTAATCTTTGGTACAGGATCTTCCTTAACTGTCTCCTCGGATATTTCTTTCCTTTTTTCAGATGAAGATGATATTGAGGAAAAAGAAAATCCTCTTGCTTTAGGAGAGGGAGGTGAGAGTGGTGGTCTTGTGCCTGGAAAATCTCTTGTCTTTGCAGCCATGGAATTGCTTATGTTTATCCTAGTACGTCACATGCCCCATCTGAATTCAAAAGTGTCAGATTCTCCAAGTCACACTGCTGCCAAATTGCATCTATCTGAGGAAAGTGCTCGTCTTGTGGCTGCCACTGTTACTATACTGTCTGACCTGCCTTCCCTGTGTTCACCAGCAGGTAAGCTATTGTAACAGACTTCTTACAAGTGGTTACTGCGGGCAAAGCATAGTTAGCATATGATGCTTAAACCAAACTGCAAATGTATTTGTATGGGATATTTTAAATGTCATCTATTAAAAAGTATGGTTAGTTTCTGAAATAAATCAAGAATTAAGCTTTTTCCGTGAGTAATGTAAAATAACTTATTTGATATTAAATTTGCTTGTGTGCTGCAAATTTGCTGAGGAAATGAGCTCTTTGTTGCTATGAATGTATTGTTGGTTTTTTCCCTTCCTTTTTTTAAATTTTTTTTTTTTTAACCTTTTGGACAATTTTAATGATATTGTAAAAGAACATAGACATCTTGGATAATTGAATTTCTGATAAGTTCACAAAAAGCAGTAGCTGCATGAAAAGAGAATCCTACTGAGGGAAAAACAGCACAGTTCAGCTGTGGTACAGTTGCTTTTGCAGACGTTGTCTGTCAGTCATCCCAAATGTGACTCTAAACTAAATGGAGCTTTCTTCTGCACAGGGAGACTGTCACAAATGATATGTGTAAACTAGGGTATTTGCACTGAGTGCAGTCCAGAGCTAAAGGACACAGTTGCATGGGAGGCTGTGCTCTTTGAGTTTTGATCTTCAGAGAAAAAATTGCTTAAGGGTTGTCTCATGGATCTCTTGAGAACTTTCATACACTGATGTAGATAAGATATTTTAGAGCTTGGTCCCTTAATGATATGCATGGTAAATAACATTTGGACAAAGTCTTCTAACAGACAATTTGTGTCTTAAAAAAATACTAAATTCTGAACTGATCAACGTCCTGCAATGTTTCTATTTGATTCCTGGTTCTTATTCTTTTGTTTCGTTTTGTTTTGTTTGTGAGGGTGGGCAAAAGAGTAGTGGTACTACTTCCATGTTGACTGCAACGAAGACATGTCTCCTAGCATTTGCAAAGCGGCCTATGAAGTAGCTCAGAAACTATTGTTAGTCTGTGGAGACTGCTAGAGTTGGTTTGTTTCTTGTTTTATTTTTTTAATCATCCAGAAGATGTAGCCAGCTGGTAGCTATAGTGAGAGGTGGATAATACATGCAGAAACATTTGTGTTAATAGAGCCTTTCCATGTAAAGGAAACTGTGAACAGAGAAAACTTCATCACTTTCTGTGCCTGGGTTTTTTTATATTTCTTCCTCTTTCTTTACAACATGAACATTTTGCAGCTTTCATTGGACAAGATCCTGGGCATCCTGATCTAGAGGAACTGCAGCTTTAAAAAAGGGGGTTGAACTAGATGACCTCCAGCAATGCCTTCCAGTTGTAATTATTCTGCTTAGTGTATTTATCTTCACAGCAGTCCCAGAAGTAGAAAGATGATGGGATTTGTGTTTCCACAGATGTGGGAACATGAGGCAGAGAAAGGATAAGGAAAGAGACTGGACTGTCTCAAGTGAGCAGCAGATTGCTATTACACGAAACCTGATAGCACCCTTCTTTCAGTTCTGCAGGGGTTTAAAGTCTGTGTGTGTTATAGAAACACCTTTTAATAACATCCTATCTGTCTAAAGTCAGGTTACCTGTTACCAATATTTCTTGACTATGTCTAACTTGCATCTGCAGGACTGGCCAGATAGATGATTTGCTCAGAAAAACAAATTAGGAGAAGGATCATTTTGCCTCCTTTGTATAGTGGCTGGAAGGCTACAGCTTTTGCCCAGGGATGCGAGATACCCACATAACTTCCTTACTTTCCTTCTTGGGCTGGTATCACACACTTCCTTAGAAAATTTCATAACTTGGTTTGCATACCTGTGCCCAGACCTCCTATTGTTGTTTACTTTATAGGACTGTAGTGCCATGCTGATCCTGGTTTTAGATGTTTAACAATCTGGATGTGTTCAGTGTGATACATACCATCTATCATATGCCATGTAGGGAGAAACTTTAATTGATGAAATTGACAGCAACATCTTAGCTGTTGGCTTGTATGACTTCTGTTATGATACACTTCAGTAGGACTGATGAATGAATTTGGTAATAAGATATTGAACAGCACATACCACTTTTTACCTGAATTGCAGTTTATCTTGGTGTCTCTTTTATGTCCTAGACATATATATCCATATTGGGAAAGAAAAAAGAGGTTATCTACCACACTTTTTGAATTAACTTTGGATTTTTTTTTTTTTTTTTTTTTAGGATGTATGACAATCTTACCCACTATCCTATTTCTGATTACAAGAGTATTGAAAGAAACAGCAGTAAAATCAGCAGATAATCAGGTCCCACCTCCAGTTAGTGCAGCCCTTCAAGGGATAAAAACCATTGTTACTCTTCCAACAGTCAAGACTGATGAAACTCAGAAACAATGGACAGGTCTTATCCGCAGCACTCTGGCATCTATCTTGGAATACTCACAACCTGGTAAGTGGTTTCCCAGTGCAGGAATTTTAAAATTAAAGAGAAGTGTGCTTTGCTGCTTTAATAATAAAAAGGGAAAATATTGTATCTGCCTTTAACAGGCTTTGTGTCTGAGGATTGATGGTTAAAAGTGGTGATGAATTGCTTGTAAAATGGAAATGAAAGACCTGAGTGCAGAGAGCATAGCTAACCAGAGTTACTTAATAACTTGTGTTGAAGACAAGCACAGCAGTGGCTTTAAGAAAATAAAGTTACATCTCGGGAGTTCCCACCCCATATTTCTCCTTATTGGTCTGTTTTCTTTCACAATATTGATCATAACCTCCTGTGTGAAATTTTGCCTTTTGCAATTTATCTTTCAGTGCCACTCTTCCAGGTCCTTTCCATAGGGTATTTTTCTGTACTAATTCAGACTTTACTCTTCCATTTTGAATCCCATCATGATGTGATTATTTCATGTTTTAGATTTTCCTCAGGCTGACCCTACCAGTCTTCATAGTTTCAGCTAGTGACTTGTTTCTGGAAATGGGAAATCTACCTTTTGATATCAGTCAGTCTTGTGAGACATTCAGCACATGTCAGAAAGTAAAATCTAAAATAGTTCCAGGCTGAATTCACTTCACTTCCTGGACTGTGCCTCAAGTTCTGTGACTACTGGCAAGTCTAGACATATTGGCAAGGCCTGAGCAAACTATCATTTCCACACCTCCTTTCCTCTTTCCACAGAATACCTGCTAGGAAATGAGATTTTAGTTGCCAAAGCAGTGTTTGTAGGGAACCGGTCTCTTTACTGAAGCTGTAATTGTTCAGACCTGTACATGGGCTTGACACCTTGAATTAAACCTCAAGAAAAAATGGCAATGAGTGTATATTTTAAGTTTTTGCTGATATGATTCATATAGCTTTAATAACAGTGAGTATTAAAGTAAGTGTGAAGTCAGCAAGGGATAATTGTGGCAAGGTTCATAGTAGGGTGTAGGATATTCACAATACTGTTACAAGCTTTCAGTAGTGAGAAAAAATTCTACCCCTGCCAGAAAAATCTGTTACCCACCAGCAGGATGTCTACTCTATGTCTTTAGAGAACTGCAGACTACTTCCTTGCTTCACATTCATACTTTGCCTTGCCCTTTGAAAAACAAAAAACATGTACAGTCTCAGCTGTGTAGTTAGCAAAAGAGAGACAGTAAGATTTGTCATTTGCATAATGGTAGTTCAGCCAGAAAACATCTCACTACATCCACAAGGAGTCATTTATAGCAACTGAAGAGAGACTTGAATGGAGTTACTCATGTGAGAGATATGGAGCAAGCAGGTAATGATCCTGAAAATGTCTGAAGGGAGAAGGATCAATAGATTTGTGTTAACCAAGTCAAACTTCTAATTTGATTTGTCACATCAGCTCTTTATTCCAGCCTTTTGTCACTGTAAAGCTTTCCTGGTCCCTCTTTGCAGAAACATGACTGGCTTTAGGCTTTTTTTGCAGACTTCAGAAATCTTTCTTTGTTCCTTGCAAGAGTGTATGTTTTTTCCTTTCTGCTCTTCTGTGGAGTGGGTCACATCACACACACACGAATCCAAGCAAGGTCTATTGCATATGATTTCAAGTCTCATAATTCAGTAAAATTTAAACAAAGTTAAAATTTAAAAAAAATTGTCACTGAAAATGTTTGCAGTAGTTTTTTGAAGTGATTTTTCACATCATGACTAAGCCAACTGAGTGACAGCAGACATCTGTAAAGGGCTGTTTTTCTTTGCTAAGCATCTGCTGTTTCTTTGTGCCTTTCAAGGGAGAGCAGAACGAATCCAAACAACAAAACCATCAGAAGAGTATATTATAATAATTAAATAGAAAGATGAGTCTTGTTTTCCTGTTGATGTAAATTCATGAATACGTGAAGACAAGAGCTTGTTTGAGACAAAAAAAGAATGATAATGGCAAATGCAGACTATTTGAAAAGCAGGAAAGGTTAAAGCAGGACTGTTCTTATTGGTGACAAGTAGCTTTAAGATCAGGTTGTGTATTAGCTGAAACCTCATGTTAAGTAAATATTGGTGCCAGGCTGGATATCAGTTTCACACTCTGCTGCATCAGCTGAAGAGACTGAAAACAAGTCAAGTATATTTTTTATTGGGGAAAGGATTTAAAAAGAGATACTTTTTCCTCTCTTGTTTACACATTGAAAAATAAATATTACAAAGTGTGGGTGATGTTTCTTCCTTGGTATTTAAGTTCAGAAATTTTGACTTACTTTAATAAAACAACTTCTATAACAGAGTTGCTCAGCTTTTTCCAGCCACAATCAATGAGATAGAGATTCTATAATAAGTAGATGCATATTTATATGCAGTTGAAAATAATTTCAAGTACATTTATTTCCTCTCTGTGAGTTTATCTGTGTTCAGCGGCTTTTACTAATGAAATTCTAAATGCTTTTGGAGAAAGCTAAGTGTGTTTCTTTTTGTTTTTCAGAAGCCTCTAACCCTATACTTGATGAAGTAAGCATGCTTACAGCTATTGCTCTCTTCCTTTGGTCAGCAAGCACTGAAATAATTGGAGTGCAGTCTTTACAAAATGGATGTATGAACAGATTTAAAAGTGCATTAAATTCCTGTGATCCTTGGGTAAGATCATGTCATAGGAATGTGAATGCTATATAACTGAGAAAAACTAACTGTGATATGTTTATCATATTTCCTGAATGTTTTGTGATGCCTTTGCTTGTCAAAATAACTAGAATTTTCAACAGTGCATTGTAGAAAATCTTAAGTGAGCAAAAGAACACAAAGTAAGTGCTTCTAGATAATGTGTGCTCATGGCCTTGTGCCAGGTTCTTGATTTGCAGCCTTTCTTAAAAGGCAAAAAATGTTTTGATGTGTGAAAGGATTGGTTAGCAGAGAGTGGGAACATTTCTACATTAATGCTGATCTTTTATAACATGAACTACACCACGTTTTCTGTAGATAAAATTAAGGCACACATTTCTTACTAATTCTTTATTTGTGCAAAACCTGTGCTTACTTTACCTGTTCATACAAAATCAGTTTGAGTGCAAAAATGTAATTTTGTGGTCACCATCAGAATGTCTACAGATTGTGAATCATCTGTCTCTTGATTTCACTTCTGTCCTTTGGTTTGTCTTCATGAATTATTTTCTAAATTATTTTCTTCCTATGTGGGAAACTACAAAGTTGTAGGCTGCCTTATTCAAGCAGGTTAACACACTATGTGGTTAAGCTTAACTGTTCCAGACACACATATATCTGTTTGAGGGGGTATACAAATCTTCAGGAGGGAATTAAATCTGTAGTATTTCCACAGGTCAGTGATGGAGAGATTCCCAAGAAGAACAAAACAAACCACAAAAAATGCTGATGTGTTTAGGGTCATGGTGAGGCATTTAAAATCCTCTTTAGATTGATAATTCTTATCTGCAGCGAGTCTGGTGTTTTCCAGCGTGGACATAAAACTCAGCTGGTTCTGGAGCCTGACTTCAGGTGGAAAGTTACTGAAAATTTTAGTGTGTGAATCGAAACAGCTGTTTCATTAAGCAGAAACTTTTATGTCGTACTCTCTCTTGAGCTCTGTAGAAACACAAGAACAGTGAGAGAAGTACATCTTGGCCCACCACCCTAGAGGAAAACTGTCAGTGAGCTGGAACTTACCACTATTTTGGTATTTCACAGAGAATGCTTTGATAGCAGCCAGATTGCATCCACTCTCCTCGCTGATGTGCAGAACATAGGCTATGTAATCCTTGTGCATTCATTCTAGTTTTTTAAATATAAGCCACTCACTGTTGGGGTCAGTAACTAGGCTCTGTTGATAATAAAAGTATTACACTGTTTGTACTAAAAGCATTGAACTGATTATGTAAAAACCTCTTCTAAAGAAATACTGCTGCCTTGTAAGAAATGCAGTATATTTGAAACTGTTGCCACCTGCAAAAGTTTGAAAGGTTATACATCATGTATAGTAACAACCAGAAAACTGGTGAGCACAAGTTCCTTTTGCCCAGAGAATGGAACTCAGTGGAAAGACCTTTGTGTCTCAGTGCTAATGGGTAGGCTTTACATGAGAATGTGCCTTAAAGGCTTTGAAGAATCTCTAAATTTACCTCACAGGAGCTTCTGTAGACTTGTGTGAAGGCAGAATAGTCAAAAGTTTTATATTACATAGATGCAATAAAAGAAGCTTGGATGAAATTCCTCTATAAGATGCAGTCATAAAACTCTTACTTGAATTATGAGTGCATGGATGGAAAGAGACTTTCACTCCTTGTTTCAAAGGCTAATAATCTTAACACCTAATAAGGAGTAAAGTTTAAGGAATTCAGACAGATGGGAATTATTTCAAGTGATATAGAGAAAGAGAGGAGTAATTTGTTCAAATAAGTTGAAGATGATGCCATGAAAGGCACTAGGAGAAAATGTTCCTATGTTAGAAAGCACACAAGACGGCATTAGAAGTTTTATTACTTCAGATCTTAAAAAATGAATTATGAATTATATGAATTTATATATAAATTCATATATTATTTTATATGAATTATATATTACTTGCAGACATTTACTAGAGAATTGACAATCACCTGAGCTGCATAACTTCTATTTTCTTACTGTTAGGTTTTATTGCCTGTAATTTTTATTCAATATTTTTATTTATACATCTATGTTTCCAGCCATCCCTGGATCTCCTCACAAATCATTGTGTTCAATAATACTTTTTCTAGAATGTTTCTGTTCAATGTGTGCTCAGTAACTCATCCTTCTTGTACCTGAGTGTAGTTTGAAGGCATATGCAGTTTTTATCCTTGTATTTGTTGTGAGGCTTTTTTATTTTTGTTAAGTTCTGGGTTATTTCTGTGGATTTTGGAGGAAGATCTTTGTACATCCAAATAAAATGCCTTCATAAGTTCATCTAAAGAGGATCATCAGTGAGTCATTTCTTGAAATGTTGACTTTAATAATCCCTGCTTTCTAGAGAAAAGAGAGAGGAGAGAAAAAGAAAATAGAAGGAAGAAAAGGAGAGGCTTCTGTGATCAGTTGTGTGGCTACATGTATACTCCTATACAAGATAGAGAATGAGTACAGACCTGCTACTTCTGGCTACAGCCTTGGCTCATGTTAGACCAATAAAATCACTTCGATCTGAGTCAGTTTTATAACAGAGGAATAGCATTTCATGATTTTGTAGATATGATTAGTGCTGGTAGTTCGGAGACTCTGTGGACCCGTATGACTGACTTGTATGACATTAATCATTCCTTTATTTTCTCTGAGTTCATATTGTTACGGCTATTTAGTACCAGCATGTTCTTTCTAACTGGCCTTCCTTTTATTGAAAACTGGGCCAATATTATTTTAGCAGATGGGCTGTGTTGCTGCTTTCCTCTTATTCACTATGTTTCCTTCCCCTTTAGTCATCTTTTTTTATTTATTTACTTTTTTTTTTGGCATCACGTGTATCTCACATACCTAGATAACAGAGTTTATTAGAATTCCCTGAGTTATCAAATAACTTTCAGGACAATGTATTTATCTTGATTTGCTTAGGTTCAAGCCAAGTGTTACCAGCTTCTGCTTTCTGTGTTCCAACACACCAATCGTGCCCTGTCAACGCCGTACATTCATTCATTGGCCCCTGTCATGGTGGAGAAATTGAAAGCTGTGGAAAGGAACCGCCCAAACAACAACCTGGAGCTATTAGCAGTCCAGGAAGGAATTAAAGTTCTTGAAACATTGGTTGCCCTTGGTGAGGAGCAGAATAGTAAGTATTTAGTTTTTCTAGAGAAATATGTAATGGTAGACTACTGAACNTGATAAACATAAGACGACTGTTTTCTTGAACCCCATTCTGCTTCTTGTACGGTTGTTTGTACGTAAAAACAGACATAAAATGAGAGAGTAACTAAAGTGAATGAGGAAATAAAACATCTGATTTTTGCTAATGCTGACTGGAGACAATCACCCTATGAGTATGAATTAAGTCAAAACCGTTAGGGGAAAATCATTAGTACTCTGATACTTAAAAATTTTATAGGTTATGTTGACCTTAAAATTTACAATTAACATGTTACACATTTCATAGTTGTATCCTTGCTAGATAAAAAAAAACCAAACGCTGCTATTGCTTAAGTTCAGCTGTTTTTTTTGTTCTAAAGAGAAATCCTTTTGATCTCTGTGTCATTTTGGGATATGGCCTCATTAGGTTGTACTAGCTCAAGCGTAGCTGCGGTGCCAGTTTTTGGATTGGAATACTGTAGAATGGAGTAGTATAGCAGACAACCATCCCTGACTTATTTGTCAACACTTGCATACTAATTGAGGTTCTATTATGCTCACTGGGGAGGCTGATACTCAGATTCAGTTGAATAATGTTTCTGTCTGCCTGTAAAGTGTTTTGAAATCCCTTAATATGATCTGCGCTCTACCGGCACTATACATCCACAATCAGAGGGTGCAAAGGTAGCTTTTAAGAAGGAAAAAAATAATGGTGATGATTAATAACAGAAGTCTGAAACAAAATTCTGGTAAGAATGATTTGAGTGACCAAAGGACGGGAAACCATCTACATTTGAGGTGTTTTTTCTTTGGTCCTTTTTTTTAACTACAGTGTTTATTATCAATTCAGAAAAAAAATTACCCTTATCATTCTAGTAACTGATAAAAATTAATTTTGTTTTCTTCTCTGATACAGTTATTACATAATTACTGTTTTTTTCACTTTTAGGAGTCCATTTGCTTGCCCTTCTTGTTCNTTCCCCTTTAGTCATCTTTTTTTATTTATTTACTTTTTTTTTTGGCATCACGTGTATCTCACATACCTAGATAACAGAGTTTATTAGAATTCCCTGAGTTATCAAATAACTTTCAGGACAATGTATTTATCTTGATTTGCTTAGGTTCAAGCCAAGTGTTACCAGCTTCTGCTTTCTGTGTTCCAACACACCAATCGTGCCCTGTCAACGCCGTACATTCATTCATTGGCCCCTGTCATGGTGGAGAAATTGAAAGCTGTGGAAAGGAACCGCCCAAACAACAACCTGGAGCTATTAGCAGTCCAGGAAGGAATTAAAGTTCTTGAAACATTGGTTGCCCTTGGTGAGGAGCAGAATAGTAAGTATTTAGTTTTTCTAGAGAAATATGTAATGGTAGACTACTGAACATTAGAAATCTTGCAGTTAGGAAGTTGATGACTTGGTCACAAATAGACCATGTCTATGCAACAAGCTTTTGTAATTCCAGTACTAGAACTTTTGTACACATGGGTTGCAGCACATCCAGTATGACAGGCTGTAGCCATTGCATTTATGGTGATTTGTAGGAAAACCCCAAACCTGCAGTGATGAGTGATGTTTCCTCCTGTTTGGAAATGATTAGTTCACACTGTTTAAATTTACCTTTTCCCCATTGTTAACTTTTATGTATTTTATCAGTCTCATCACTTTCATCATGTTGCTTCTACCAGATCAACAAAGTTTATCTACAAAGCCAAATAAATTAAATTGTACTGATCTGAATATCTTGAATGTAGATGGAGCCTCCTGTTTGCTTCAATAGATAGAAAACAGTATTTATAGTTTATCTTTAAATTCAGTCGTTCTCTGATTGAAACAGACTTATTCTAAAGACTTATCCTGCAGAGATTGGGCTTTAAGTGCAGATAAAGTTCCTGATAAAAATNTCCTTTTGATCTCTGTGTCATTTTGGGATATGGCCTCATTAGGTTGTACTAGCTCAAGCGTAGCTGCGGTGCCAGTTTTTGGATTGGAATACTGTAGAATGGAGTAGTATAGCAGACAACCATCCCTGACTTATTTGTCAACACTTGCATACTAATTGAGGTTCTATTATGCTCACTGGGGAGGCTGATACTCAGATTCAGTTGAATAATGTTTCTGTCTGCCTGTAAAGTGTTTTGAAATCCCTTAATATGATCTGCGCTCTACCGGCACTATACATCCACAATCAGAGGGTGCAAAGGTAGCTTTTAAGAAGGAAAAAAATAATGGTGATGATTAATAACAGAAGTCTGAAACAAAATTCTGGTAAGAATGATTTGAGTGACCAAAGGACGGGAAACCATCTACATTTGAGGTGTTTTTTCTTTGGTCCTTTTTTTTAACTACAGTGTTTATTATCAATTCAGAAAAAAAATTACCCTTATCATTCTAGTAACTGATAAAAATTAATTTTGTTTTCTTCTCTGATACAGTTATTACATAATTACTGTTTTTTTCACTTTTAGGAGTCCATTTGCTTGCCCTTCTTGTTCCCACTCTGATCTCCTATTTACTGAATGAAAATGCCTTTGCTTCTGCATCTACAGCATCTAAGGATCTTCATGAATTTGCACTTCAGAATCTAATGCATATTGGTCCACTTTACCCACATGCTTTCAAAACTGTAATGGGAGCTGCTCCTGAATTAAAAACACGTCTAGAAACTGCAGTCCGAGCAAGTCAGGCCAGCAAAGCAAAAGCAGCTGCTAGGCAACCACCACCCACAGTACATTCCACCCCAACAATTAAACTGAAAACCAGCTTTTTTTGAATTACTTTTGTTATTTTTGGACCATTAAGTACTCAGAAGCATTACATTATCCCTGATGTGTTACTGCATATATGTCTGTAATTTTGTGTAATTTGTACGTGAGAGGCTGTCTGATAGAGCTTTGTGTAATTACTTAAAATCCATGCATTACAAGGGAAGCGGTGTTACTTGTATTTATATAGATTTTTAGGAAATTGAATGTGATCATATTTATGAATTTGTGTTATAAATTATCCACTAAAACCCCCTATTCTCTATCTGACTAAATAGTTTTATTTATTTTTAAAAGCTACCCAAATCTTTGAGTGGCTTTTGAAATCTGGTGATTGTTACCCTACTATTGTGCCAACACACTAACACAGTGGGGAAAGAGGGAAGAGGGGAAACTGTTATGAGGTACTTGCCATTTACCATGGAGAATTTCAAGTGCAGAAGTATGCACTTTTTCCTTTTAAAAACAAAGTAGGGAAGGGGATTGACAGACATTGTAGATCATTTCAGCTTGCATGAAAAACAAAAACAAAGAACTGAAAATTTTCAGCCTTTCTCAAGGTGAATGATCAAGCATGCTGCCTTAATGAGTTGTCCTTATTTATGTGGTGTATATTTCTTTCAGATCCCTTTCCATGCTTGAAAATTAATAAAGGATGCAAAGTATCTCTTCTAAGAAGAATTATAACAAATACGTTGGAGATTGAATTTATAAAGAGAGCTGCCTGATATCTGCATTTTTGACCCTCATAAGGTGCTGTGTGTTAGCAGTTCTTCCTACTCAGACAGACATTGGTTGAATATGATGATTCAGTGCTCTGCTTAGTCCAGATTCCTAGGTATTTAACTTCCCTGTAAGATTTTAGTCACAGCGGGTATCTTATCTGTAGTTCTTGGTAAGGTTTGCACAGCCTAACCACTTGGGTGCTTTGTGCATGTACTGACCAGGGGAGCAGAACACAAGTGAGAGCCAGGCTCCAGTTTTTGCTTCCCCCTACCAAGCTTGTCTTTTTTCAAAAGCATGGGGCTCCCCTCACATCAGGGTGAGTCTGATCTGCAGACTTTGCAGTTTAGAGCTCATCTGTGCTAACCTTAGAGCACAGAGCCAATGACTCCCAATGTCTGTGTCTGCCCTTCCTATTGGCAGAAGTGCAGAACTGTGTATTTTCTTGTGTATACAAGACTGACTTACATGAATTTTTTGATGCCGCTGTCGACTTTATGGGCTTTTATAGGGATCCGTTTCTATAAAGGGAACGCTTTATAGAGAAGCCATGTAACTAGAAGCCCGGGATAGGTCCATTGAGTTTCTGCTCTGATGTTTTCCTGGATACTCTGTTTTCAGAAGCTTCTACTTCAACCCAAATATAACAAAGGGATAGTAAATAGAATTGAATATGATTAATAGTTGGTTGTGGATCATTGTTTTTGCATAGTCTCTTGCCCCTAGTCTCTTTTCCTGTGAGACCTTATATAACCCTTTAGTATTTATGCAAAATGAACGACAAGACAATGCTCTTTCACCCTGTTATATTTGGTGTGTGCAAAATATTTAACATAAAATCAGAAAAGGTTTTATTTCACAGCAGATACTTTAGTACTAAAGTGAGGACCCGATCGGTGCATGTTCTAATCTTCCAAATGCTTTTTTTTTTTTTAATAAAGAAGTTAATAACCCAGTCTTGTTCTGTTGTCCTAAAGGAGTAAAGATTCATGTGGAACTAAAGTAACTATACCATACATGCAGAGGAAAGTAAATTTTCATCTTTATATGTATAGTGGAAATTAAATGGATTAATATATATCACTTTCTAATAACTGTTTCCAGCATTACAGAGTTCTATCGCTTAGAATTTCTGAACCTATTTAACATTTGAGAGAAAGTATTAAGGAAATTTGGTACAAAATTGAACAAAAAAAAAAAATTCCAAGTAAAATGAAGAAAATTATTTTATAACCATTTTTATCTACCACGCCCCAGTAGTCTAGTAATTAATAACTTTGATGTTTATTCAAAACTTTTTGTCCATAATCAGGTTTTGTTTACGTTAATTGTTGTCTCACCACTTTTATGTTTTAGTTAGATTCTAGTTAACAAGATGTCTCAAATTTCAGAAAAGGGTGGGAAGTGCAGCAGTCAAGCGTAAGAAGTCAGTAGAAAAATATAAAAAAGTTAGTTGAAGAGAAAATGGCACTAGATAAATGTAGAGGGATAGAGAAGGGAGAAGTTTTTCTTTTTATGTTATGTGACTGTATACAATATGCACAACCTTCATTTCTATATATCCTTCCCCAATTTAGTCTTCGTTTAATTCTTTGCTTGCTCCTGATACTAAAGGTACAACCTTGTGGTTTTACATAATATTTTGGCATCAAATTTAATTTGATTAAAGAAAAACACCTAATTTGAAATGCCTGTAGTATTTATTATTTTCACCCTCCTTTTTATCTTTTTCCTTGTCAGTGGCCTTTTTAATGTGCTTTTACATAATACTCGTTTGCTCCATTTCCTCTTCGTGTCTTTCCTCTACCCTTTCCTTCCTTTCTGGGTGAGAGTTGTTCTACCCCCTTCCCTCCTGAAGTCCCCCAGACTTCCCTCCCTCTTCTGTGCTTATGCTCCTGTTCCCTTCTGCTCTCTGATGCTCTCTCTAAGCTTCCTTAGTTGCCTTTCCCTCTTCAAAGCATGAAGAGGCTGTCCACCAGCCACTGCTCTAATCTCCGAGGGCAGGGTTGCAAAGCAGGCGAGAGTGGTTTTGGAACACCCAGAAGGAAACAGGAAGCGCTGCTTTAGTAAGCAGGGGGGTGCTTCAGGTGTGACTGGTGTGCAGCGAGGGCTGGCGGGCACAGGCTCGGCACCTGCAGCAGCCTCTAGAGCCACACACTGCTGGCACTTAACCCTGATGTAAATACTCCGGGTCGCAGTGTGTCTGTCTTCAGCAGGCTTCTGGTGCTGGTACATGTGTAGTGTGGAAAGCAAACCTAACTTTGCCCTTTGGCGTTTTGGGGAGAAAGTAGGGAACGGCGGTGCTCCCAGCTTGTGCCTCCAGCCCAGGGCTTTGCTGTCAAGTCTCTGCTGTATCCCCGTTTTCCTGCTCCTTGCAGGAGAGACAGAGCATGGGAATTCTGCAATGTTTTTCTGCTCTCCTTTTTAGCTTTTCTAAGGATTTCCAAGCCATCCCTGTAGCTCTGGGGGGATTTATAGTTCTTGGTGCCAAAACAGAGAAGGCGAAGGGTGGAAAGGCAGGGCTTGACTGAAGTTTGTGGAACTGCTGCAAGACACCTGGCGTCTTTACGTCCCCCGAGTGGGCTGGGAGTGTGCCGGAGAAATTTAAATCCCGCTCTGTGGTGGAGATTACGATTAATCTGTGCTGCTGCTCGGAGCAGCCCAGCCCATCCAGCCGTTGCTTTGCGGAGGGGGAGCGGGGACAACTCATCCCCGCTCAGCCGCCA
>VWZY01008422.1:428984-445248 GCA_013399075.1 Chloroceryle aenea
GCCCAGTTCCCCACCAGCCAGAGGGCGGCCGCCCCCTGCCGCGGCCGGGCGGAGGGGCGTGACATGGCGGCCAGCCCTGAGGGGAGCGGCTGCGGCTTTCGCTATCTTGCCGGAGTTTTCCTGGTGCCCCTCTGGCGTTGACCGCCTAAACTTGTCGCCAGTTTCATAACCTACTGCTAAAAATTGTCTCCGGTGAGCTGCGTGCCTATCTTGTGCCGTTGCCTCTCTGCGGCTGGCGGCTCCCCCGGCCCTCNGTAACATCATTCCTCAAGCGCAGCGCGCCTGGGGGAAAATTTTCCTGCCTCACTACCAGCGGATCGTCCCGGAACTACGTTTCCCAGAATGCTGTGAGAGCAGCCGGGGCGAACCGCTCTCTGAAATTTGTCCTCGCCGGGACACCATAGTAGCCGGCGGGGGCGGCTGTCAGTCGGTGACGGCGGGCGGGACGCGCCCAGGTTGTTGCTGCTGCCGGGACGCGACTGGGTGCGGNGCCCCCTGGCCAGGCCTCGGACCGGCCGCAAGTCCTTTGGTATTATGAGATCATGTTCTATAGTGTTTTCAGTTGAAAAGCTGTGAGTTTGGTGCATTCATTAATGTGTTAAAGAACTGATAGGGATCTTGTGGTCGAAGAACTTGTGAACTGCTGGCCTAGAGCCATGACTGTCATACTTCAGTGATGGGCATGTTACACTAACGCAATAATGCAGCCTTCGTTGTTGTTCCTCTTTGGATGTGTTTACAAGGAAATCTCTGTTGTAAATCTTAAAGCTGTCCATATTGTCAGTAGCCCACAGTTTGGTTCTCAATTAGCCGTGTTTGAGACTGAAAAGTGACGGCTTTCTTTTTAGGTCTGCCTTCTTTGTCTCTTGTTTCTTGTTCATCTCTTCTTTCCTTGAAAGTGCCATCTTTAATGAAGAGGCTTAAGACTCTGTTGACAATGTGAACCACTTATCTGGTTTGTTTTGGTTTGTGTGGGTTTTTTTTGTTTGTTTGTTTTGTTTTTGTTTTGTTTTTAATTAGTAGGTAAGTCACCTTATTAATTGTACCTTTTGTAACATCAAAGTCACTCCGAGAAGAGTGGCAGATGTGACATTCTTCACTGAGGGTTCCCTTGTAGGAATTTAAAGGAAGCGATCATGAGGACAAGAGAGTAATTTTTATTTTAACTTTAATGATCCACTGAAAAATTTGTTAGTAGCTGAATCATGTTTCTGTTCACTATATCCAGTAAATACTATGTAGAAAGTAACTAGCTTAGCTATGTTTAAGAACATTATGTCATGTATCCATTGGAGTCTCATAAGGATCTTGATACTTTTTGATAGCTGATACAGGTTTCAAAAATATTTTTGGAGAAAAAAATCTTTTTTATGGACCTAACAAATTCTGCCAGTGTCTTAAATAGCAGTAACACTGCATATTCTTAGTATCCTTCAACAGAGGATAGCATGATAATCCTTCTCACCCCTTCTCTGACAAGTACCCCTCAAAAGCTTCCTAAGTGTTATAGATGAGTTGGGAGGAAAAGAAGTAAGAGTATTTTGCAGGAAGTTATGTATTACCAGTGGCAGAACTGGGAATAAAACCTGATTACAAGTTGTTTGCTTGTATGCCTTTGGCTCTTGCCAAAACATTTCAATAAAGTTATAATTAGCTGTGGCTGGCATTGCCACGAGCTGTAACAGCGTTTATCTGCTGCAGAGTCATGTTCAGAAAGGGTGCAAAATTCTTGGCTGTCTTTAGACATCAGGCATTACATCTGCTGTGACCATTTGCAGTTGAATGTTCTTTGATCCCCGTGAGAGGTTTGTGTTAGGGTTTCAGCGACTACAGGATGGCATTTAGAAATTGTACATGAGCAGCATTAATTAAAAACTGGTTCCATGCTCCTTCTGAAGCCTTTTGTTGGCCTGTATATGTATAAATGTTTAACAGAATAATGGAAATTTGAGGTCAGGTATTTTCTCTCTCTTGAGATAGAAATGCAGTGCTTCTTATGGTACTTCACTAGTCTTCTATCCAATGTAAATTTTAGTGCTAGATTATCTGCTCCCTTGGGAGGCTGCGTGGCTGAGCACCTATTTTGTATGGTTTTAGTATCCCATAAATTTTTTTCTGCAATTCATCTTGTTTCTGAGAAGTACACCTTTTAGACCTCCTCTTTTTTTTTTTTTTTACTTCATGTCACTGAAGTATTACTGTGCTTGGCTTCTGCTGTGTAGTTGTTGGTTAGTTAAACTATGCACTCTCTCCAAAAAACATCTTGTAAGGCGGTTCTGCTGTGATTTCCGGTTTTCCTTTTCTTCCCCTCTGGGCTTCTTTTTATTTTCTAATTTTCTTTTCATTGTAATTAATTGTGTGGAAGTAGATATCATATTTGGGTAGAATACCTTTCTGTTGTGCTGTGTGATGCTTGTTTGGGTGACACACACCAAAGTTTATAATATATTTGAGCTGACAGGTCAGGCAGCTTACTTTCTGTTCTTAGTTACTGGTTTGGTACTGCCTTCCATGGTTTTTCTTCCCATCAGTGCCTGAATTTTGCTTTCCATGGCAAATATTCACATTTACTCTGATTTTCTAATTATTTTTCTTGAAGCTTTTGAAATTCTTATTGTCTCTATTATCTTCCTCATTCAGGGTGAAAGAGGACTTCAATATTTGTATCTATCCAAGTATCATTAATAAGCTATGTATTCCAAATGAGGGTGAAAACAAATTCATACAGAGTTTTTCTAGATGCTTATCTGCTAATTAGATATTTCACTTTTAATGCTTGCTTTCTCTTTATGATACTTTGACATCTGCAGTTTGAAAAATTATCCTCAGAATTAACTTTTATAACGCTCTGTGAAGTAATTAGCTAGAATAAATGTTAACATTATTAATCCTCATTCTGGCATTACAGAATCACAGAATGGTTTGGGTTGGAAAGAACCCTTCAAGGTCATCTAATCCAACCNGGAGTGATATTCACAAGCTGTGTTTTATAGCATTATCATTTACTTTCATATCTTTTCAGAAATGAGTAGTTTGCCTTTTCAAAGATTCTTCTAGCACTTGCTTGGGAGCATTGAGAAGAGAGGTTTTCCTGTTCTGAAAAGTTTTAACCACTTCTTTTTCATTTTACATTTTTCTGGACTGCATTTCCTAGGCATTTCAGAGTTGTCATTATGTATTGAACAAGCCTATCCCAAAACAGTGAAGAGTTTGATCAAATGTGTATGCGGGACACTGAAACTCCTATCTTTGCTTGATGCAAACAGGGTTTGACCTGCCTTCCATACGTGTCTCTTGTTTTAACCATACATCTTCTGACTGGTTAGGGGTGATTCTCCTCTGTGAATGTTATTTCCCTTTTAATTAACCATCTGCCACTGAAAGGATTGATATCCCTAGTCGCTCCCCAGTTGATAGACAGAAATTTTAAATCTTATTAGCCTCACTTGCATAGTTTAGTCATTTGTTGGGTAGAATTGATAATGAGATGTTTTGAAGCCTGTAACTTCTCGCCTGGCAGGGACTAAACAGGCCTTGAGGTGGTTTAAGCCAGAGCACCCCTGATAACAGGGGCTCAAGACATGAAGATAAGCACAGAAGAGGACACCAGTGTTGAGATAAGCACCTGAGAACTAATTTAAACTAAACTTCTTGGAGCATTCCAGGGCAGAAGGATGGATGAGCTAACCCCATGACAAAAAGGGAAAGGAAGCCCAGAGTTCAACTAATGAACAGCGTGAGGAAGATTATAAATGGCCACTGGAGGGGAAAAGACCCTAACCCTAGTTTTATTACCTATGTTGCACTATGTAAATTATTTCCAGGAACTCATTAGTGTTAAACTGCCCTTTCCAGGAAATTTGATGAATATGTATGTTTTTTGTGTATATTATATTAGATGATGTGTTTTGCTAATTTGTTGGAGCACTTACAGAGGAGAATCTCCAGTGCTTCCCCAGTACTGCAGTAAAGAATCCCTGCTTAATAACAGCTCTGTTGGTATTGGGTATTTACCTCCCAATCCTTACCCAGGCGCACCCAGCCTCCCACCTCCATGAGGAGTGTTAGAAAGCAAGGGGGTTTGGAAGCTCTGATTTTTGTTTCACCACTCCTGGGAGAGGACGATGGGGACTCTGCCCCTGTGTCTGGGACGCCCGCAAAGCCAAGCGCTGCTGATGCATGCCCTTGTCTCAGCATGTGACAAAGCTGTTGAACTCTGCTGCTTCTCAGCTGGATAAGCTTGGAAGGCGTGTGTGTGTGCGTGTCTTTTGTTTTGAGTAGAAATTCTTTCTTTGCAAGCAATGTGTATGTTACTGTGGAAGGTTTTGCTTCTGACAAACAGTTTTCTGGCAAAAATTCTGATTTCCAGACTTTGACATTTCTCTACATATCACAAATATTCTCAATTGCAGCAAACTGCTATGCTGTATGTAACTGCATGTATAGACACTCTGTATCCTGCTAAGGAATTTTCTCTCTCTTGTCCTCTACACTACAGTTTTCATCTAACTGACAAATGTTTCTCTAGAGGAGTAGACTGCTCTGGGGTAATGGGACCTGACAGGGTTACATTAAAGTTATTTTTCCTGGATAAACTTTTCTTTAAAAAAGTTTCCAAGGAAGTTCTGAGAATGCGTAGATATAGTGTGCTTTTCCTTCCACAACTCTGTTAAAAATATTTCTTGTAAGACTGCCAAAAGAGAGAAAAAAACAAAACAACCAAAACCAACACCCAAATGGAAGGGAAAGAGTTAATCTGAGATTAAAATGTGGTTAAGTGATAGCAAACAACAGTAATAGAAGGAATGTGATGGAAGTAATAGATAAGCACTTGAGGTCAGTTATGGAACTCAGATTTAGTAATGTTGGCTCTCTAGGGGGAGTCATGGATGGTGATCTTCTCCCTTACTGCTGTTTTTCTAAGGCAAGAGGCAGACAGTGAAACCAGGCATACTGCGTGCTAGGATTATGTCCTGGGAGATAGACAAAGTAATGAGGAGAAGGGGCAAACCGGGCAGATGGCTGTGGCTATTTATAGTATGGTTTAGGACGTTTGTTACTTGATTCAGAAATAGTTGATATTTACAGTTTGTTGGCTTTTAGATAATGGTCCTCTTATTAGATGAAGTTTCTAGTTAAAAATCATTCTGATACCTGGATAATATGAAAATATTGTTCAGAGAGAAAGTAATGGGCAGTGAGTTGATAAAACCAATTACTTAGTTAATAGAAAGTTCCTTAAAAAGGAGCTAGACTTGATTTGGCCACTAAAACAGAAGATATGATACAGGTTGAAGAAATTTTGTACAAGACTTTCAAATACAGTGATAGGGGCTGTATCTCTGGGATTCTTTATGAGAGAAGAATTGGCAGAAGTGCTACAGAAAGAAGTCTTTGATAAAATATTTTTTTCTCATAAGGCAAATACTACAGAGGATTCAGTCATTAATGCTAAATACCTCTCTACCCCAAAAGGACAGTATTTTCAGCTTTATTGTTTTAAATACATCAGATAAATCAAAAGAAAGGTGGTTGTAAGCAAGCCACAGCCACAATACTGAGTCATGTGTAGCTGGGAAAGGTGATGCTGAAAGATTCTCAGTGGCTATTAGATATCCTTTCTTCTGTTAAGTTTTGGTTGGTTGATTGGCTGTTTGTTTGGGCTTTTTTTGCAAACTTTCTAGTTGCCAGATTCATACAAAGCAGGCAGGCTTCTGTACTCTTCCTGTTTGTATGCCTGTTTACCAGCTAGTCCCAATATCCTCACTGATAAATTATCACACCTTGTTTTATTTAAGCCAGGAGGAAAAGTAGGAGTAAATATTCAGTGATGGAGGAGCTGCATTATAGATATCTGTAGCTTTTGTAGAGAAGTAGAACATAAATACAAACCATTAAGACTGGTTCTTTGCAGGTTTGTACCAGGTTTTGATAATAGCTTGATTTGCTTCTCTTTTAGTTGAAGAAATAATCTGAGCATTTCTCAGCATCAGATTTTCCCATTCTTTTCAGATCCCTTAAACCTGTAATTTAGTTCCAAGTGTAATGAAAATTTGTTTCTTAAGCCTAGCTCTCCTAGGTGCTGCCACAAATACTGAGACGGTGTGAACAGATGGAGTTTTGCAATGTTACGTTGACTCTGAGTAGTCTTTAAAGCTTACAGATACTTTTCACAGAAAGTTATACTTCAAAACTGAAGAGGATTTTCTGATTTTCATGATTTGCTATAGAATTGTTGAATTAATGAAAAATGGGATAAGTTGTTATGTTCTAGGTGGAAAACTTTGGTTTTCAGTGTCAGGTTAGCATAGGGTGAAACATCCTATATATATGTATGTAGTGCACCTCTATAATTTAAATCAGTATCTGTGTCCTGCTGAAATTATAGCCCTTCTTTTTCTGTTGAAGGTCTTGGCTCACGTCAATTTAATTGCATCAGGAGTAAGTTAACTTTACACTAATTGAACAACAAGTTGTAAATAAAACTCATACTTTATCTATGTTTCAGTATACACAGAAACTTTATTTACTAATTCTAGAACAGGCTGTGTAAAATACCCCAAGGAAGGTCACATGCATCTCCAGAGACTTTTGGTTTGTCTTAATTTAATGCTAAAAGAAGTGAAGCTGTACAAATGCCAAGTCTCAAAATTTATACCTGTACAGTTTTCTGAGAAAATAGGTGTTGGTCAGCAACCGACTATGTATTTGGCTTCACAAAGGTGCCAGGCCTTGTTAAGTCCTCCTTTCGAAGTTGGATGACTTAAAAAGTGGAAAGAACTGGCTTAGGAATAGAGGAAGCATTGTATGTTTTGTTTTTAAACACTTGGAAATGCTTAGGTACTTGAAACAGGTTTTCTGAATCACTTTAGAGTGCTTGGGATCCAAGCTTTGCAGACAATACCCTAGAAATAAAAATAATATGAAATATGAAGACAAAGGTTCACTTTGTTATGGTGACTTGTTCTGTATGGGCTTGTGGATGGATTAATGTAGAACTGTTCTTTTCCTATTTGAAAAGAATTTGCTATGTGCTAACCAGTATGGAATATTTTGAAAATGACCCAGTGACAAAGAAGTTAAATTTAAGATTGCAGTGTGGAAAGACTGCATTTTTTCTGCTGTTAGCCAGGAATGTTTCCCTTTAGGGCAGTCACATAGGGCAGGATTGCAAAAACATCGGAACAAAAATGGCATGCACGATACTCATATCCAACCTTGGAAACGGGAGGTGAGAACGAAATCAGTTGTTTTTGTATCTGTTTCACTTGATGCTCTAGTCAGTTCAGGGTGATGGGGCATGCTGGAATATAAGGAGTAGCTGCTCCTGGCAGTAGGAAGGAGAAATGGGAGTGTGCTGTTTAACTTTGCAAATGTTGGTGTGGTCAAGCCTGGTTCATTTGTCTTGTTACCAAAGCCAGACTTAAAATCACCTCCAGATCTGTTCTCCCTTGTCCTGCTATACCCCAAGTGATTCATTCAGCCTGTGAACTTCTATTGTCTCGGTTTAAATGTGGGCTGTAAGTCTATTTATCCGTTCTGGTGCTGACTGCTGTTGCTGCATTTCTGCCTTTCTTGTACAGCAAGTGGAAAGGAATTACATTTGAGCATTTGTAATTTGGACTGCAGCACATATTAGGTGATTATTTTGTGATGTCATTGTAGTGCTGCACATCATGTTTAAAATTTGTTCTCTTTTTCTCCTTACATTTGTATGCATGGAGCAATATTCCTTGGACTCAAAAAAAAACCCCAAACCAACAAAGCAAAATAAAACCCAACCTATTCACCACTTCAGTAAGTCTATTACAAAAATGACTGGAGTATTTTTTTTCCTATGAAGAATCGTTAAATAATCTCAATATACTTTGTTTAGCTAACTCAGCAAGTATTTTCATGTTTGCAGTTGTAAGAACATTGAAAGGCAGCACTGAAGAGTAAATGAAAGACTGGCTATCTGAACAGACAATCTGCCTCGTAGAACACTTAAACCTGCAGAAATAAAAGTCTTCCTGTTGGTCGAGATGCTTAAATTACTAATCAAGGTGTTTTCAGGAATAAATTGCTAAATAATTTTTGTTTCTGGATGATCTAGTAAGAGTTTTGAATCTATTGATAAGAAACTGCTTTTCAGTCTTTTCAAAGAGATGGATGTAAGTAAATAACTTTTCTAACTATCTTTTTTTACTGTAAGCTAAATCTTTGATCTCTTTTGGATGGTTTAATTTTTTCAGGGCTTAGCTCTGATGCCGGTTTTAGAACATCTCTGAGAAGTCCAGCAAAAATAATTTTCCAGTAGCAGATTGTGCTGCACGTTAGTCCCATGAGGCCCTATTGTCCAGCATGAGCGTGCAGGTGATAAACAGGATGAAGCAATACTGTAGGGGTGAAGTTAAATACACCTCAGTGCCTCCACTTGTTTCAGGCTGTGGCCCCACTTCAGTCTTAAATGGGTCCAGGTGCTTACAGAAGCTTCCTACCCTCAATTTGGCACACAGTGCTGGGAGGTGCAATTATAAGTATGGTACCTGAAAAAATGTTTGCCATTTGTTCTAGACCACTGATAATACCTTTTCTCCTTCCCCTACACTTTTTTTTGTCTCTTCTTCCCCGCCCCATACCAGGCATACTTAAATATGTAGCACTTGAGTGAATTAACTATAATCTAAAATACAGAACACTCTGGCAACCTGCAGAATCCTTCTGGCAGATCTTGGAAGACTGATTAGCGTGACTGTTCCGGGCTGATTTGTCTGTATATGTATTTAGATATTTTACCTACCTACATATTTTTTGCAACACTTTTCCTTTAAGTTTTTTTCCTCATTGTTAATTTTTTCTCAACATGTGAAGACCTTGCTGTTGATTTACAGAAGCAGTACACACAGAATTTTGTGCCTTGGTAGCTCTTACATTGTTAAATGATGCAAGTTGACATTCAAGTGCCTATAAAATTGAAGTTAGGTTTACTTTAAAACATTAAAATAAATACTGTAAAGAAAAGAATGAAAGGCTTTTTTATAGTTCTTGAGTCTTAAGAATAATAAAAAGGAAAAAAAAAATCTTTTAACTTGAAATATCTATAGAATTCAGGAACTGATAAAAGTAGATACTAAGTGTGCTGCTTTTTTTTTTTTTGGCAGCCATAGTATTGTTTCTGTTACATAGAATGGTTTGGGTTCAAAGGGACCTTAAAGATAATCTAGTTCTAATCCCCCTGCCATGGGCAGGGACACCTCTCACTAGGCCATATTGCTTAAAGTCCCATCCAACCTGGCCTTGAACATAGTTTTCTGTCTTTATAATCTCTTGCTCTTTTGTAATGTCAGGGTGACAGCCTAAAGAGATGTGCAGATATCTCATACTTTCTAATATCCATGTTGTTGTAGTTGATGATTCCAGGAAATATTAAAAAAAAAAAATTTAAACATTGGTAAAATCCAGATTTATTAAGATGCAATTTCATTATGTGATTATATTGTTATGGCTGCTAAGCCTGTCTTAGGAAGTCAACAACATTATAAAAATACTAACGTTGTTTCTAACCGACTGCTACCTAAAGCATTGCCTCACCCTTTTGTCCACTTCACAGTAATGTGACCTTAGAGTCTTCTGGGGAATTTCTTAAAACAATGTTGTTTTTGCCCATGAGTTGTTTTTTAGTTGTTTTTTTAACATAATAATGAATGTTATTTTTAAAATCTCTTGAGAAAGAATTGGAATAGTTAAGATAGCTACAGTGCTATTAATTTAGACCAGATGCACATGGAGCTCCTAAGTTTTGTTGCAGTCGTTAATACTAAAAACTTTAATGAGACAAAGTGGGGGAAAAAAAATCCCAAATTGGACTCTACAGTTGTAACTGAAATAGACTGTTCCAGGTATCTCTCTTCCCAATAGTTTCTTGGGTTTAGTTTTTTGTTTTGTTTTTCTCCTGACTCCCTTGATTTTATTTCACAATTGAGCTGTAATACAGTAACTTGTAGCACTTAGCCTGTAATAAACTTGAGGTGGACACTGCCTTGATTCCTTGCCTCTGAGCCAAGGGGGCTGGGTGCTTTTTGGAGATGATGCACACCACCCATAAGGCAAGGAACAATGTGAGGTTTTTGCGTGATCCCCGCAGGCAGTGACTAGCTTACAACTTGATGCATTTTAACATTACTAGCTCGAAGGTCAGCTGTTACGGAACCTGTTTGTTGAGCATATTTGTGAATTCTTGAAATTTTTGGCAGACCTTCCTGGGAGTGGTAGATCCTTGAAAATGTAAATGATTCTTCTTTGCTCTCCTACTCCCTCAGGTAGTGCAGGCTTCAGGCTTGACGTTTTCTAAAGCTATGACCATGGGAAATGGCCTGTGGAGTCTCAGTCCATTGATCAAATTCTGTTGTTTACATCTGAATTATAAGAAAACTGTAGTTGTACAGCTTAGTTATACTTTGTGTTTTAGCACACAGCTCTTACACATTAAATGTGTGCGTAGACATTTAGACAGGTGTTGGCTAAATATTTTGATCAGAAGCAGTGCTCCTAGGTTTATCACTGTTTTGTTCTAGAGACTGAGAAAATACTGATGGATGTCATCATTTGTCACTTTAGATATCTAAACTCAGTGTACTCATTCAGTTTTCATTTATACTACAAAGCATTTCATTTATGGTATGAACATTTAGGTTCCTTTGCCTATTTTCAGTTTATTGCCAGACCTTGCAGAGAATAAAAACTGCTTTTGACCTATGGACTGCTAAAGTATTATTGTTAGTATAAAGTTTAAGTTATTTTAATGCTGTATATTAAAAAAAAACAAAACAAAACAAACCCTGAATGAGCCACTCATTAAGAATTTCTTAAATAAAATTTGAACTTACATGTATAACTGATGTTTTGTTGTCCACTGAGGCTGACCTCATTATAATTATCCATCACTTATATAAATGAAGTTTAAGCATTGCTAACACCATGTGGGAAAGAGGGGGAATATTCTCCTGACTTTTTGTATATTATGAAAATGACCAAATGTAAGCACTGTCATTTTCAGAGACAGAATTTCTCAGAAATAATGAGTGTTGGACGTAAGAATCTACTTGGACAAAAAGCGGAAACAAACTGTGGTAGAAACTGCACAGCCTCCAAGGAGAGAGTAAAGTTATTCTCAAGTCCTCTGGTTTACTTGTCTGGGGAGAGACTTTTTACAAAGGCCTGTAGTGACAGGGCAAGGGGTAATGGTTTGAAACTGAAGGAAGGTAGATTTAGATTTAAAATAAGAAGGGAATTCTTTAAGGGTGGTGAGACACTGGAACTGGTTGCCCCAGGAAGTTGTAGATACTCCATCACTGGATGTGTTCATATCCAGGTTGGATGGGGCCTTCAGCAGCCTGGTCTAGTGGGAGGTGTCCCAGCCATGGCAGAGGGGTTGGAACTAGATCGTCTTTAAGGTCCTTTCTGACCCAAACCATTCTTATTTCTAGGTTTGCCAGTAAAATTACTGATCTCTAAAGTATACAGTAACCTTGAAAGATCCTGGCAATAAGCTTTTGTAGTGCTGGAGAGATGGTTCTTGGGCTGTGAATTCCACTCCATTGCTGCTGCATGGGATTTTTTTTTTTTTGAGTAAGAATCACAAGGATTTCTTGGGAGTCCGGTAAAAAGGAAAGTTTTAAGATAGCAGTAAGAGCATTGGCATACCAGTGACAATAAAAGATGTTCAAAACATCAATTAATATTTCTTAGAGTTTTCACTCTCCTGTGCAATGAGTATAATATGTGCAACCAGTGGCCTTGATGAGGGAGAGAACAGTTACTTTTCTTCATATTATCACAGAATCATAGAATNAGGGTCCTTTTCCACGGAGCTAGTCTCTAGCAGATTGCCTCCTAACCTGTACTGCTGTATTTTATTGTTCCTTCCCAGGTGTAGGACTCTGCACTTGCTCTTGTTAAACATCATTAAGTTCCTCTGCCCATCTCTCCAGTCTGTCCAAATCTCGCTGAAAAGATGCAGATGCTTCAGTTCCAGAGGTAGAGTTAGGAACATTATTTACATTATTTTATGTGCTTAAGAGACTCCCGATAAGGGTTCTGAATTTTGTTTCTCAAATAGTTATTTAGACAAGTCATGGAGCCAGGCCTGCCTCGAATCAGGATCATGACTCTGCCCATTTTCACGTGAAGGACATGTTGAGTGATGTTTCTTAATCAAATTTTTTACATCTCTCTCTCTTATAAAAGTAAGCTGTCAAAACTACAGAGAAGTTGATTCTTTGAAAGTTTTCTTTGTTTAGGCTGCTACCAGTGGAAGATGACTAACTTCAATTGTTAGCATGGTAATGCTGGTTTGACCTTTGTAGCAGAGCAGTGCTGTGAGCTGGGCTATTACTGGCTGTCCTCTGCCAACCTGCCAGGTAAAAATGCTTCATTCCATCCTCTTCAGTCAGTCTTCTTAGCGAGAAATTGGTTGCAGACAGCAGGTCACGTCATAAGTCACTTCAGTTTGTGTTCTGCTGGCATTGTATGATCTTTTTCATTACAGCCAAATACATATTTACATCACATTCTGTTTTCTAATATTGTGCTTTGATGCTCTCTCACTTTTTAGTTAGAAGGGCACTTGTTTATTTCTGCTGGAGCTAGTTGGAGATGGAGAGAAAAATCATTGTCACACAGCACTAGGATATGCGTTATAATCTGGGTGCCTGTAACATTATTGAAAACTAAGTTTTATGTGCTCCAGATGTTTCTCTTGCATCTGAGAGGGATGGTGACCTTGTTGAGTTGATGTGCCTCTTGCACAGTTATATTCTGCAGGGTAGGAAATACTGACTCTAACTAATACCAGTGTTTGTTTCTTCTGTGACTTTACCTCAATGAATGCTAGAATTCAGTTGTAGTTTTTTGTTCAGCTCAGTTTGAATGTTAAGTGAGGAGATGTTTCATGCTGGAGAGACAGAGGCCTTTCTTTTGAATCACTAGAGGTGTTTTTAGCAGTCAAATGCTTTCTGCCCTGTTGAAGGTGAAGACTGACTTCATTGGTGAGCAGCTGGTATTACTCATTCATCATAAATGTGCTGCTCTAGTTGGTGACTGGTGGTCAAGGATTCTTCAGGTATCTGTCAAGCTGTTTACTTGCTGTACTTGAGCAATGAAATTCTGTCAGCTGGTGTCATGTTTTAGAGCAGCTGCTTTAGCCAGCCACCAGCAAATAGTCTTTTGGAGTAAGACTCATCTTGCCTGATGTCCAAAATTCAACTGAATTAGTTGTGTGCATTTCCTTTATAGTTGAGGGAGAGCAAATGGCATTTACAGACCCTGTGTTTTGCAACTTGGTGTAAAAATTTGAAGTCAGAGAAGTTATGCTTTAGAAGTGTCTGTCTCCATTAACTAAAATACCAGGGGACTGCTTACATGGTCATGGTAGGTGAGGAGAGGATACTACTGCTTGTTTCTCCCTGTGTTTCCTTAGGGATTGGTACAGACTGCAGTACCTACAGAAAACACTGCTCATAGAACTGCAGTGGACACTTAGATAAGTGAAAGGATTACTGATCTTCACGTTCAACTGATGGTTTAGACCAGTTGCCTTTTATCCTGTTTGTTTTTCTCAAGGGACAGATGAGATGCTTAGAGACTTAGGTGCAAAGGTGGCAGAAAGCTTCTGATCCTGAAAATGACAGGCGGCTTGCAATGCAGGTGAGGCCAAGGCGTGAAGTGGTGACTTGACGTAGGTATTTTTGTCTAAAAGTGTTTTCATGAGTTGAGAGATCACCAGAACCAGCCTCTTAAAATGGACTTGATTTTGAGCTTGACTTACAAAAGCAGGTAATTCTGATGATTAGGAATGAGTATCTTGTATACATCATATTTTTCTATTTGAAGGAGATTTTTAACAGGCAACTAAATATTTATATTCTCCAGAAAGTTAAAAAGTTAGGTGTCTCTTTTTCCACTTGAGTTTTATTTACTTTGATACAATTTCCCTCCTTGTCTCCCTCATCAAAATGCCTTTCCCTGTTTTCCATTTTTTTCTCTCTCTTAATTGCCGTTATTTCTGGAGAGTTTTCTTTACCCTCTTTTAGTAAGTATTATAATTTTTAGTAAGTATTATAATTAACACTTGGCACTGTATTACAAACAGGGTTCTAGTTTTCTTTCTCTGAACATGCTGTACTTAATTTTTTTCACTAGTATCATGTATCTAACGTGTATCTACAGAGCAGTACACTAATTCTATACTACTTCAGTTGTTACTGAGCAGAAATAGTTTATCATCTCCTGCTTATTGTTGGTAAATGCTCTTATCTGCTGAAGGCTTTTTGTATGCTTATTTTATCTATTTCTTATCCCTTATTGAATGTTTAGCCAAGAGAGGAGACAAACCCTGGCAAACAAACTAAAATTGCTTTATTTCTTAGATTTTTCTTTGTTTAATCAGTAATGAACATGCAGTTTAGAAGTCTTATCTATACAGTGTTTTGTCTAAGCATTTAATGTTTATGAAAACCAGTAAGCCAATTTCTTTTGAACTGTACGAATAAGTTTTAAAACAAGTTGGGGGAGATACACACTTAAGAGCTATGCCTAATGGTTTTGCGGAAGCAGATTCTAAATTGAACACTTCCTTTTGCAGGCCCAGATTGCCTTTCTTCAAGGTGAAAGGAAAGGACAAGAAAATCTGAAGAAGGATCTAGTGCGAAGAATCAAAATGCTGGAATATGCGCTTAAACAGGAAAGGTACACTGCTTCAGTGATAAGTACATGACAAGGAAATTCTGAAGACAAATGCTTCCTTTTGCCATTGTATTTGATGGAAACAAGAAATGTTTCTTCTGTATATATTCAGTTCTCAGACTGACAAGTAATATTATACTAAATAAGCCCTAAATAAATCTAAATGTCTGAATTATGGTAAAAACAATAGATAACATAGTATGGCTCCAAAAACATGCAAATACACTCTGTAGTTGTTCAATGATGAATACTTTTTCCTTGGTAAAATTCTCCATAGCTGTCTAGATTATATCCCAAAATTAGTATATTCTCTTTTTCTTCAAAGTACTAACTTTGTTTAGTAATCTCAGACAACAGAAATCTTGAATAACTGTCTTCAGTGTAGTCATTACCAAGTTTTAATCTTGGTAAATTTTTAGTCTTTTCAGTATGATAGTCTCTACAGGAATATATTCTGGAGTCTAATTTTGTGTGGAGTGAAAGTACTGTTCACATTTACCAGTTACTCAAATGTCTGTCTTTGTTCATGGGTGTTTCAGTAGAAGTCCCCAGTCTACTTTACCATATTATTCTTACATATACTTACCTGTTGTTCCAATCCTTGAGGAAAATTGGGGTTTTATTCTCATGTTTCCAGAAGTCTTTCTGTTCAAGTGATTTATTTTAGGCCAACTTTAGTTTTAATTCTTTTTACTAATGTCTTTTAATGTTCTTGACCACAGGGTATATTTATGGTACTACTGCAAATTAATCATTGCTTATATACCATTTTCCTATCAGATAATTCCTACTTCCCTTTCATAAAATGTTAATAAAATAAACCTCTAAAATACTTTGTATTGGTAGATATAAGATTAGAAATATACACCTATGAAATGAGGAATAGGATACTGCTGCTAGTTAATTTAAAAAGGACACTAACAGTTGTATATTACTATATTGCGTTTAGATTTGCTTATAGCAGATCATCCTGAGTGCCATCAGTCAGCATGTACAAGATAACCAGGGGCTCAGGCCCAGCCAACACAGGTTTAGGAAAGGAAGGTCCTGCCTAGCACGTTTGATTTCATTCTATGACTGGGTGACCCATCTGGTAGATGAGGGGAAGGCTGTGGATGTGGTCTACCTAGACTTCAGCAAAGCCTTTGACAAAGTCTCCCACAGCATCCTCCTGGAAAAGCAGGCAGCCCATGGCTTGGACAGGTGCACCCTTCACTGGGTTAAAAACTGGCTGGATGACCGGGCACAGAGAGTGGTTGTGAATGGTGCTGCATCCAGTTGGTGTCCAGTGACCAGTGGTGTCCCCCAGAGATTAGTAATGGGCCCAGTTCTAGTCAACAGCTTTATTGATGACCTGGATGAGGGGATTGAGTGAGTGTACTGTTAGTAAATCTGAGGATGACACAAAGTTGGGGGGTATCAATCTGCTGGAGGGTTGGAAGATGCTGCAGAGAGACCCGGACAGGCTCAGTCGATGGGCTGAGGTCAGTAATACGAGGTTTAACAAGGCCAAGTGCAGGGTCCTGCACTTTGGTCACAA
>VWZY01008422.1:455815-470431 GCA_013399075.1 Chloroceryle aenea
CCCCCCGTTAGTTTATCTTTCAAGAAAATTTAGTGTGTGTGATGAAGGTCATTCAGCTTCTGCCATACCAAAGTTTTTGAAAAATTCTAAGGAACTTCAGATGAGTAGCCTTGTCAAATTACACACCCTTAACCTCCTTTGTTTTTCTCTTACTGAATATAATAAAACAATCTGCTTGGGAGGACAGTTTGTCATGACACTTTGCAATTAAAAAAACAACATGCACAAGCAATTTTAAGAGTTATTTTTAAAGAAATCACTGGTGTTGGAGAAGGATATCTTATTTTGGACTTCTTGAGGTGCAGAAAAGAAACTATTCAGAAGGTTACACTAGAATTTTCATTTCATCTCAATGAAGCAAATGTCTGTTAACCTAAATTAGTTTTTGAATTATGTTCATAATTAATTCATTTCTAAGATATTTGGTCACATTTTTATGTGTGGTTTTTTGTTTGTTTGTGTGGCTTTTTGTTTGCTTTGTTTTTTTTGTTTTTTTTCCTTTTGCTTTAGTTACAGCCTTTGGTTTAAACTGAAGACTTATCTTCAGTGTGTCTCTATCTATTTTTTTCATGTGTTTGCCTCATCCCTTGTGCTGATAGCTACATTTGAAGGTCTTGTAATCAAAAAGCAAAACTAAAATAATTTCAGCAAATGGGTTTGGGGTTTTTTTCATGTGTTTTGGAGGATTAAATGAGAGGGGAAGGAAGAGAAGGAAGACATTAAAGTCACTGTGGAGCTTACATTAAAAAGCCTTTTTGTAAGGAATTATATAAAAGTTAAATTTCTCTGTTGTGTGGCATGTTCATGCTTTTCTTTCGCTAGAGTTCAAATCTTTGCATGCATGTTGAATAAAATTAAATTTATTCACATTTACAAAAAAGCAGTCTTGACTTGGATCAGTGATTTGGAAGACATGTTGTTCCTTCTTAGCACAATCCATAAATAAGTGACACAGTGCTGGATACAGAGTGCACATTACTGACATAGTCTGTTTTGCATAGGTGACTTGTTTGATATTTATATAGCCAACAATCAGTATTTCTCTCCTAAGGTGGTTATGTGGAAGATATTGTTAAATAATTGGAGGAGAATGTTCTTACAAGAAAAGTGTATGCCTTTGATTTGTACCAGCTGTTACTGTAAAACAGCATTTTGCCTCTTTAGTCCACTAGAATATTGACCATTTAATCAGTCCAGTGCTTCTAAGAAGCCCATACTATTAAATCCATATTATCAGGAAAGAGCAGAGACTAATATTTACTTTTTATTATTTTTAAGTCATTATTTCCCCTGAAGGCAATATAGCATATTGATGAAAGACCTGATTTTAGACCTTGAGGTTTTCATACAAGCTAGTCCAGGATTCTTGCTGCCCAGCCCTTATATGCGAGACAAAGTAATGTTTTGCAGATCCATTGAAGAGTAAGGAAAAGGCAAACCTAGTGCATTATAAAAAACAACTCTAACTAGTAGGTGCAGAATTCAGTTTTATTCCCTCTGTTTTCTAGGCTTTAATAATGCTTACATAAGGATTGTAGCTGATACTTTTTGTGAAGCTTTGTGTGTAGTTTACATGTGTTGAAGAATAAAATGGCCATGTCATGCATGCAACTGTGGTGGTTTTTATAAGGCAGTTGTAAATACTTTAATTTGAAAGTGCTTTTCCATCCATTTTAGTGAATGAATGAATAATGTATTGTATAACCTCTCACTGTTGAGCTCTTTATTTTTTTTTCTTTTTTTTTTTTCCTCCGTGACTGTCGAGGCTGGTACTGCAAGAGGCGATCCCTCTGCAGCTGGTACAGGATGAGTTATAAGCATGTTTCATTAGCACAGCACCATACTTTGCTAAGCTAAGGGGTTATAAATGAGTTAAGGGAGAAGTTTTCATTTCCTGGTTTGAATAAGTGAGTATGGAAGATTAGTGTGAGTTCTGTTTGTACAGGTATCTGCAAGAAGTGGGCTACACTGACACGATATTGGATGTGAAGTCAAAACGAGTGCGAGCCTTATTGGGCCTTTCAAGTGATGCTTCAGAGAAGGAAAACAGAAATCAAGAGCCAATGGTAAATGGCACAGAAGGCCAGGTTAAAGAAAACACAATGATCGGGTAAGCATCAAAATGACATTACCTTTCTGCATAAATGCACTTTATGGTGTAGACCAATTTATGTTTACTTAGAAGATTTCAGGATTTTTTTTCCCTAGTTGGAGATTAGAGCAATTCTGACTCATTTTCTTACATGAAGCAGTAAGTCTGGAGGTAATTTAAGAGCGCCCTAAGTTTCTGAGATTGGGTTTTTTGTTTGTGTTTTTTTGGATGGTAGCACAAAGTCAAATAGAGCTGCTTTGAGATTCAGTTGCTGAGTGCTTAGAGGTCAGCACTGGTAGTGGTTTATCTGCATTGCCATGAGCTTTACTCTGTTGATTATAGGCTTTGTTCTTTTGGTGTGTACTATGACATGATAATCTATAATGAGATACAGGATTTTTTTTTGACTGGATCTGAAAAACAAAATCACTTGTTACATTCTGATTCTTGCAAGTTTTTGGTTTTTCACCAATGGATATTAGTATGTAAGTGTGACTGAAATTTCTGTCCTTCAATATTTCTAATACCCTGAGAAGTCAATCAAGGAGACTAGAAGCTTGTGATTAATTTTGCTTTTAAGTAATGTTGAAAACAGAAGAGGCTTTTTTCTACTTTCTTCTCTTTTCCATACAGTGTTTACAAAAAAAAAAATTTAAAAAAATTAAATGTGAAACTTAGTGGTAGAGGCTTCAGGAGAACAATCTGTTTGTTCTGGTTTAAGATTTTGTAGTTGCAAAACTTGAAAAATAATGAAAATTATGCAGAATTGTCTGAACAATACATGAAGTAGCTGTTCCCAGTAGTTTGTGCTGCATCAGCCATCAGCAAACATAACTTTGCAAAAAGATTCTTCCTCTTTTTTTTCCTTTCCTATAGCAGTGTGGCAAAATTCAAGACTTTTTTTTTTCTCTTCATACTGTTGTGTGACAAATTTTTGTCTTATAAAAAGCATTTGTAAAATGTCATGATACCCATCGGATAGCTGCAGCAACTTTAGGCCAACAAATTATGTAAGGGCATAAGTTCATTGTTGTTTAATTAAATTTAATGCTGTGAGGTGGAAAATTTGAATGTATGAGTAAACCTGTAAGCTACTAAAATATATTTTGGTGCTGTATAGTTGACAAGCCATGTTGGTTATGGACAGCAGCTTTGGTTTTGAAGATCAAGGAATGCTTGCTAGATTACAACAACAATTTTGGTTTGATTTCTGGTCAAAGGGTCACTTTTTCTCAGGTGAAGTGGGTAAATAAAGCTCTTCTTCTTACACTTTAAAATTTATTTACATGTGTTTATATAATTTTTGATGCACATGGATATATTTGTAAAGTAATTATTTGATGGCTGAAATGATTAGACAGTGGTTTTGATATAGCAGTTTTGGATACATTTGCATTTCTTTCCTCTCTGCTTGCTTTCTGGGTAGATGTGATACTGTGTTAAGTATTTTGTAGTCTATCCCACGGCTGAGGATATTCACTGATGGAAAAAAAGAGTTCCCTTCCATTGTGGCTCCACAAGCTGGTTAGCGGCAAGGCTGGTCAGGCTGCACGCTTTGAGGAACTGTTTTCATCTCACTTGTGGTGCCTAGGATGGCAGACTTCAGGGAGCATTTTAATACATGATCTGTGAGAAGTGACTCCAGGGCTTTACAGCAGAAGAATTTTCCAGGGATCTTGTTCAATATATCCAGAACAGTCTTCATGGCTGTTTGTGGATGTCCGCTGAGCTCTCCCTCTCTGAGAGGAAAAAGCTGGAATTTTACTAAAATTCCTTGGTCAGAGTACAGGACTAGTTTCAATGCTGTGATTCTTCTGGGTGTTTCAAGGACACTTTCAGACCATCTCTTTCAATTTTCTGTGCAGGAAACATTCAGTGGTTTTCTTCATGGCAGAGACTGCCTGTTACGTAACAGCTATTTCACCTTCTGCTGCTAGATGCTGTCAAGTTGTAAACCTCACTGCTTCTGTTAACCTCCTCCCAGCTGTGTCACTGCTTGCCTCTGAGATTTCAAAATGTACCTTTATGGCAGATGGGAAACGGAAATGAGATGAGGTGATGTTCTCAATTAGCTCATACTTACCCTTTATCTGCCTCATCTATTGTCAACATTACACACTACATGCTAAGACTCTTCAAAAAGAAGTGATTCTGTACATGTTTGTATAGAATATAGCATTGTATAGAACATAGCACTGAATAGGGGACTAAGATTTAAAGCGTGTGGATCTTCCTCCTGATCCCAATTGGAGTTCCTACTGACTGAGAACTTAATTCAATGCTTTTCTACCCAGTTGTCAGAACTGGGGAAAATTTAGGTGACTCAGCTTAATTCTGCCTCACAGTTGATTTAGGGACAGTCTTTGAAGCAACCTCACCAGTGCTAGGCTGCTTACTGGGAGGACAAAAAGGTGGCCAGTTCTTTCAGAAGCCTTTTGTTATTCCTAGCGTGTCCGTAAAGTGAGAAGAGCAAGGGCCGTAGCAAGTTGTATGGTTGGAAGGAGCATGATGAATTAGTGCTTGCAGTTTGGTAGTGGTAGAGGAGGAAAGTTACAGAGAGACTGGAAGAGCAAGAAACCACCCAAGACCTTAGTGCAACCCCAAGAAGTTTAAGGACATGTATGTTTCCTAGGACCACAGACACTGGGACAGTTGCAAACTAAAGTGCTAGTGGTAGATACCCTGTGTCTCTATGGATACAGTGAAACTTTTTCTATGAGAAAGCTCACAGAACTTTTAATTTGTTTGATCTTGGAAGAACTGCACAGTATTGTGGGCCCAGCTGAGACTGCAGATTTTAAGTCTGAATTTTAGAAAAATGTTTACTTGGGAGGAAGAGTGTAAGAAGCTGAGTATGGGGATTGAATAAAGAGAATGCTTGGGGGTGAGAAACAATGAAGATGAATCAGTAGGGTTTTGAAAAGAATGTGGGTAAATAGAATGAAGGTGTTGTACAGTAGAGGGGAAGACAGCTCAGTGAAAAACAGAAGGAAGATGCACACAATAACATGTTACAGGAAAATGGAAAGCACATTACTAGCTTTATGTTTCCTTAAATATTTCTCCATGTAGCAATGTCAATTGCAGAAAGAACAGATTGGCTAAACTGCCTTCTGTACAACTCAACATTCATGTGATAAATCCCAAAGAAAGTAAAAAAAAAAAAAAGCATTTGATGCTTTTATGCAGACGTTTGATTGTCCCTTTGGGAGGAGAGAGGGGTAACGGAAACAGAAAGCAAAACTTTCTTTATGTTTTGACGATCGTTTATTGGTAATCGACCAATACTTTCTCAGTGACATGAAAGGAATGGAAAACAAAACAAATAGATACCAAGATAAATTCTAGTAGAAGAATGGAAGAGCTGATGTGCTTGTCAACACAGTCTGATTTTAGCATGGTTTTTGTGTAAGCCATGAATCTGTGTATAGTGTGTGTTGCTGCTACTCAGCCTTCTTCAGCAACACCTCTGACCTGCCTGACTCTACTTCTGACAACAGGACAGCAGCAGACACCCACGCTTCCTCCCCTTCCCCCCAACACCAAGGATGTGTGAAGTGTATACTTAGTGGTGGGTAGGGAGGATATTCCTCCACTCAGCTTGTTACATATTTTACAAAATTTATGAGTTGTCTGTTACACCAGCATTTGTCTAGATGTGTCTTCTCTGTTATACGAGATACATCTACTTCGATGGCAAGTGTTTGGGCACTCAGTGCTGTGATGTCAAGAGTAGCCAAGCCTTTTTATGGGAAAGGCTGGGGAGAATGGGGTGATTGTTGTGAAGTTGATGCTGTTTACTTTGTTATGCAGAAGCATACTGTAGTGCAAATAATTAAGACTATTTATTTGCAGCAGAAAATATGTAACTTGAATTCTGCTAGGCTCCAGTTATTTTAGAAAATTACCATCTGGTCCCTCATGCCTCTCAGCTTAGTTTTGTAATTGCAGCCCTCTAAGATATACATCAGAAAATGCCCTCCTCTGTGGTTTTGGTTTTTGTTTGTTTGTTTGTTGGCTTTGTTTTGTTTTGGTACAGTGATGAGCAAACTGTTGTTGTTGGGAAGTCTTTAAAAGTCAAATCAGTTTTTCTTATTGCTGTTAGGTGAAGTAGCCTCAGTCTTTATTTGTTGCTAGCTGTTACATCTGTGGCCGAATTTGTATTCTTACATTACCTATTTATTTGCCAATGTACAGATCCTCTTGAAAACTTTAGCACTCAAGACATGATGTGGATTTTCAGTGCACCCTGCAAGATTTTGATTCCATAAATGAAATGTTAATGATAACCCGAGATAGATATAGTCCTGTTTCCACTTACTTCATGACATTTAAAAGGGAATCTGTTTTCAGTTTCTTCAATCAGCTCACTTGCATTACAAAAGATAAGTACCACTTGGCATGGCTGGACTCAAAACCAGATACTAAAATAATAACTTTATAATAATGGTTGAAATTCTTAACATCTACAGTGAAAGGAATGGGTGCTTTTCCCCAGCAAACTGAAACCGAAATGAAAGTTGCCTGCAAATGTCACTTTTAGCCTGAAACCATGAGCATTTAAGTATTTTCAGTTCCGCTATTTATTTTTTTAAGCTTTATCTCTCTTCTAAGCACCGACTGAAATGTAAACAGTCAAATTAGTTTACCTTCTTGAAGGTGTTTGTTTGACTACCATTTGATATTGATACCAAACATACATATGTATACACACACATATATACGGATGTGTGTGTATATATTAAAATAATACAGATAAATTATCTGATTTCTTGCTAAGGGTATGATCGGTAGGACTATGTTTAAATAGTTAATAGAAACTTTTTAAAGAAAACTGATCTCACTGCCCTTTTCTCTTATTGAACTGCATGTGACTTCCACTGCCTGTACTTTACATGAGCAAAAAGGCATCAAACCTCAGCATTTGACAGCAAATCCAAAGACCTTTTTGAAGATTAAAATTAAAGATTCTAAAGACTATATTTTTGATGTACAACAAATCATTCCAATTGACACTTAAGCAAATGAACATCTTTCTATCCCTAAAGGCATTGAATAACCCTTTTGCATCTCTAAAGTCTATTAACACTGACCCATGCAATGAAAATGCTGCTTATTGACTGATGAATGTTGTGTGTTCACTAGCTTATAAAATGGTTTATTTGGGAATATCTCTGAATTTTAACAACCTGAGGTAACATCTACCATGAAAAAGGTTTCCAGAGCACTATGTGAGACTGAAATAGTGAATTGCAAGCATAAAGACATTAAAAAAAAAAATAATAATTCCCAACAAAACAACTAAACCAACCAAACAAACAAAAAAAGAAAATCTATTGGCTTCATTCCCCCTACTGGTGGTTTTGTTCCACCTTTTTCTTGTTTCTCCCTGCCTCCATCTTGCAGTGACTAACAGGCATTTAAGAGGGACCTCATTTAGGCCAGACCTGAACACAGGTAGAATCATTGAATCAGCTAGGATGGAAAGGACTTTTAAGATCATTGAGTCCAACCATTAACCCTGCTCTACCAAGTCCACTAGTAAACCATAGCACCAAGCACTGTGTCTGTAAGTCTTTTAAATGGCGACTCAGTCATCTCAGGTTGTGCAGTAGGAGACAGAGAAGCAAAGAGAGGGGAGGTGAATGGAGAAATAACTTGGAAAAATTACTTTCGTTCTTCAAATGTTCCTTTTTATTTTTATTCTTTAAAAAGTTGTTTGTTTGTTTGTTTTTTTATTTGAGTTGTAGTTATCTTACTGGATTTGGCAAGAGAAGTGGCCTTTTCCTTTTTAAATGTCATTCCTTTGCAATTCCAATATACATCCAAACCATTTTGTAAGTGTTGCTTAACAGTTGTAGTATGTATTGCACTGGTTCTTGCATTGTGTGGTGTGAATTCAGAAGGGGTCTCAAAGGTTGTAGCAGGCTGTCTCGCCTGTCCTGTGATCCTTGTGTGTAAATTTTGATGATTGGAAGTTTTCCATAGTTTTATAATGTATTCTGTGCTGCATTCTGAAAGATTCTGCACAGTTTTGAAGATTTAACTGTTCTTAAGGACAGTCCTCATATCAAGGAATAGTTTTGAATTTGCACGCATTTATTTGCTGCCTCCTGTTTGAAAGAACTCTACTAGCTATATTGAAAAGACTGTGTTAAAACATGAAATAACTACATTTTATTGGAAATTAATAAAAATTAATACCTTGGAGTAGCATATTTTTACAGTATGAGGAAACAGAGACAAAGAAAATGGCTCAATAAGCAACATGCTAGAATAGCTCTTTGAATGCTGGGTCACAACAGGATTTTTCCTGTGTGGGACCCCAGAAACATTTGTCAGCCTAAACTGAATTTGTGTTTATTTAACTTTACTGTGGTATTTCTTTCTGCTTCTCGATGTATCAATAAAATATGGTTTTATTTAAGATAACTTGTGTATGTCTTGGATAAAACAAACAAACAACCCCTCTATTAATTCTTTCGGGGGAAGAAGTAGGACCAAGGCAGTTAATGGACTTATACTGGGCAGTCCATGGGAGAAGTCTGTGAGTGTCTCCCTGGACGTGACTACAGACTCCCAAGAGTTTTTATCAGCAAAGGAGAAGGTAATGATAAAAATACACATCTGTTTGGTTACAAAGAAAATACACGTCTGTAAATGTGGCGTTGGTCTAAGTTAAACTTTACTTTGCAATGCAAAACATTTTGGGTCATGTTTGGAGAAAGTATCATCAGTGTGCTGCTTTAGTTTCCACATGACAAACTTTACCTTTCCTACAGGTTATGTTTTCCAATTTTTACTCAGTGAGAAGGAGGATTTATGTTAAGATCTTGAATATTAAATACTGAGAGTTAATTGAACACTATGCATTTTGTAAAGCTGCTACTATGTTGTTGTTGAGGCCAACTGGATTTTTAAACAAAATACTTGTCTCAAGCCATATCACTGTAGGGTAAAAAATGAAGTGTTGGCCGTATGGCCCACTGAGGGACAGCAAGAGGCACACTTGCTTAGAATAATACTTATGGAATATGCACAAATCATATTTCTTAGATTTCATGGGAAGATGATATTATTATTTTTAGTCTTAAAGGGACAAAGGTATTAAATCAAATCTCAGTAATTGTAATTGCCTGCAATATACAAGTTGGGGTGGGATTTTCAGGGCAGGCACAGCTGCAGAAAATTTTGGCAACTTCATCTGCAGAGAAAAATATTCATGTGACTTTAGGTTTATGTTGCATTAAGAGAGGTAAGCAATTTAGTTACCAGGCCATTTGTAACAAGAATGTTGTGTTTTAAACAGGAAAATGTGTCTTGTCTTTGGGATTAAAAGTTCCCTGGGTTGAGCAATATTTACAAAAGCTGCACGCTGCCCATCCGTTAGTGGTAGGATGGAAACCCCAGCAGTATTAGTGTAGCGGTGCTTTACTTCCTGACACTACTTTAGTGTGCTGTTACTCCTGTTGTGCTTAAGCATGTGCAGGTAGTCTTTCTTCACCAAAGACTTTCTGTCTAATTGAATAAGACTACTGAAGAAGGGGATATAATGCACAGACTTAACAGTATCTGATTGAAGACATTACATTAGTTAAATTATTTTATTGTATTTATTTTTAGGTTTGATTAGGAAGTGGTAAGTCAACCACTTCTCAAGGAGGGAGGGGAAGGGAAGGTTAGATGCTGGGCAGAAAACCACGCAAGGCTGCTTGCTGCTGAGTACAGCTGAGGAAGCAGCAGTGGGAAAAAGATTCAGAACAAGCAGCTGAGGGGCACATGGTCAAGGAAGTCCTGCCAAAATCTGGTTTCTCTGTGCTGTCTGCTTTAGCAGCTTCTGTAGCTGCTCCTGCTGTCTGGGCTTCCTGGCTTTTCTTCCCCAGCATTTTTACTTCAGGCAGTATGGCTGAGGAAGAAGAAAAAATCAACACCTAAGTTCTTGCACTTTGAAAATTATGTTCTCCCTTACATACATTTTGATCCAGGACAGTCCAGTAAAGGAATGAGTCTTTTGGAGACCTGTTTAGTTTATCAGATCTCCCTTTATTTGCAGCAGGTCCTGAATCTTGCCATAGTTTTGCCCCACTCGTGCCTGCAATACTGTAGCTCATGTAGTAGTCCTCTGCCTTTGGAGCTCCATTCTATTGTTTTCAACTATTAATTCTTTTTAAAGTATTCTAGGTTACAAAAGCCCTGGAAATGTTGAGTTGTGTTTCTTTTTCTAAAATTGATTTTAAAGTAATTTATTACACTGACCTATCTCTGAACACTTTGCTTCATCATGTTGCTTTGTGAATATGAGAAACAAACAGTTGGAAAATAATGAAACAGGCAAGCTCCAAATTGCCATCAAAGTACGTAACATAAATGAGCGAAGGCTAGATATTTTCTTATATTTTGCAGTATTTCTAAATGTTCATATTGACAGTAATATCTAAAATGCATATGGGTATGTGCTGCTGAAGGATGAAAAGTAGCTAAATGAAAAGTAGCTAATAGAGTTATGTTTGATTTGACCACTGAAGTGTATTGGGAGCACAATGTAGCTGATCACCCTGTCTGTTCGGTTGCATCTTCTTTTCCCTTTAGAACCTTCAAATAGTTTAAATATTCTGTCACTTCTGTGTTCCTTTTTGGTTCTTATGAATTCTTTCTTGGAAGTTCTACCTTAGTTCTGCCTTACCATCATCTATGGTACTATGCTGACTTTGTATATTTTTGTACTGTGCAGGAGTTTTGAAATACATGCTAAACTACTGTGTTTTCCCATGCGTGACATACCTTTTGCCCTGTTGTGTCAATGGAGGTACACAATTATGTGTATATCCTCTCACCTAAAGCTTGTAAGAATTAATATGATAGTTGAACTTGGACCGGTTACTTTAAAAAAGATATAGACTTCTCTTTTGGTGGTCACTGTAAACTTCAGTGTGAGGAAACCTGATTTAAGAATAAATAAGTCCAGAACCTAATCTAGTTCTGTTGTTTAAAAATTTATATTCTGTTTGGTATTAGTTCGTACATAGCTATTCATTGTAGCATGTCTGATAGTTGCTAGTACAGATAAGCAGCCATGATGTTTTGACATGGCAGACTTTTACACAGCATATGCAGAGGAAAAAACAGCAAGACAACTGTGGTTTAGTGCACTGAAAGTTGACCAAGACACACACAATTTGCTGAAAATCAAGAAATTAGTCAGGCGAAGCACATTACAGTTATCTTATGCAGATGAGCGTGTTGGATACAGCAAAATGATATCATGGGATTTATGTCAAAATGTCCATTATTAACACAGATTCATTAGGTGTTATAGTCTGCTGAAGTAGGATTACTTAAGGTAAGATAAAAAAAGTGCTTTCAGGTTTGTCACTGAAACAAGGGGGTTGAAATACTACAGTGAGTAAGGCAATTTGCTTCCATGCTTGAGATTGTTCTTATCTAAGGTAAGATATGGGAAAGGAGAAGGAATATTCTCAGTCAAACCAGTAGGTGTGAAAGCATATACTGTCCATCATGGTATGTTATGGTGCTGTGTATATGGAACATCTGATGGCAACTGAAATCTCTATTGATATTTTTTGGGCCGTAAAGATGAGTAAATGAAAAAAGGAATTCTCTTAATGACATGCAGGCGTATTAGGGCTGTGAAGAAACCACTCCAGCTAATTCTTGTAATGAAAGTGCAGAACTGCTTGAGCAGAGACTGCGTAAAGAAGTTGAGTATGCTACTTATGCCATATTACACATCGGAGTTTTGCCCTTGGATGTTTTCCATAGTAAACCTTTGAAAAGTGTTAGGAAGAAACACTGGAATAAGTAGGTGATGGGTGCATAATCAGACATTTACACTTCAGGGAGTTTAACATGCCTTTATATATAGGCTTGTTGAACCTTTTGAAATAGTTCACAGCCAAAGCAAAATGTAGAGTTAGCAAGGCACTTTCTGGCTGTAAGGACAAGACTGTACAAGACAATTTAGAGCTACAGTTCTGGAAAGAGAGAATGGGACTTCTATTGAAGTGGTTGTGAAAATCAAGATGCCGTGCATTTAGTGATGAACTATGAAAAACAAACTACTGATTAAAGGTAAGGGAAAAAAGCTCGTCTCTGGGGTAAAGTCATAAAGGATGTGCCAGGTTTTACTAGAAGTAATCATTCAACTGATGGGTTTTTTTTCCCCCTCCAATTTATCTTTGAGGGATTGATGGAGAAGTGCATCTTCTGCATAGCAAACAATATTACCTGTTGTTATTATAGGATTGCTTTAATTGCACTTTCATCAGAGTTTTAATAAGGGTTACAGTCCTCTTTCTTGGATTCTTCCTCTTCAGTTGTTACTATGACAACCCATACGCTTCCTGTTCTGAAGCACTGCCTGAATTTGTATTTTTACACAATCTTCATCTGTTTCCTTATTTGTTTATTGTTAACATCTACATAAACACTATTTTAGTTATCAATTATATTCTTCCAATACATTGTTTTATAGTGGCAAATTTACCATGTCTAAGTTATGTATGTAAGTTATTTAATGACAGGTGTACAGATTGATGTTTCCCAGCAAGGTGAGGAGCATGCAGTAGCAGCAGCAGTTTTCCCATACCCTGATGTACACATGGCAGGCCAGCTTAGTTGTTGTAACTCATGTCCTTGTTGATGAGGTTTATTTTAGTTTCGTGTTGTTGGACATCATAATGCGAACAGACTGGTGATTGCAAAGGTGACTTGGTTATGATTTCTTTGGACTCATGATGGTGGTTGTTGTTGTTGTTTAGGAAACCTGAATTGACTGACTCTGCCTCTCTGCTAGAGACCTTCAAGTTTCTTGAAAATGCAGCTGCAGACTTCAGTGATGAGGAAGATGAAGATGATATTGAAGGAAGAGAGAAAACAATCATTGATACCGCAACAGTGAGTGGAAAAAATAATTGAAAAAGTTAAGAAGAACAGAAAAAGTGAGATTAATGAGATGCCTGTATGCAAAGTATGACTGTGTATGTACATGTGCAAATCATGAATGCATCTTCACGATGCTCTGCCCAGGCATGTGTGCATAAGAGGAATTCTATACACATTTCTGAGTTTGTGCATAGAAGTGTTGCCATCTTTATTGCAGTGACACATTCAAAAATTTTAAATGTCTTTCTATTAATTCCATACTGCTTAGTATTTTTGATTATATATTGGTTACAATTTTTAGGGTAGTAGGTGTCCTTTTTTTTTTTTTTAAATTTTTCAACTTAGTTTGAAGGTATTGTTTGTAATGTTGCATTTTAAAAATGCATTGTTTCTTGAATATTTAGGTAAATGTAGTGATATTTTAAATTACTTGTAGAAATTTATCCTTGTAGGACACAGAACTGAAATGCCACGTTTCTGCTCAAATAGAAACAAAAATATAACTGGAAAAACTACAACATGTGGTTAATAAACTCTTGTTTGTTTATTTAGTCAAGTACATGAAACTCCCTCATGAGCAATCCTTTGCCATGTGGTTTGGTCATATGGTCACATCAAATGGATACATACAAAAAGTACTCTTTCCTCTTTTCAAAATTAATATCTATTAATTGAGTTGTGTTTCGGAAGTGAAGCAGATAAGGGTTATGATGGATGCGATTGTTTCCTTGATCAATTTTAAGAATGAACACTTAAACCATTGATTTTAAAGAGGATCTTTGTAAACTTGTTCCTGGCATCCAGTGGCTGTGAAGTAATCTCTGGGACTCTTCTATAAAGTCATCTGTTATGCAGTTTGTTCAGTAAGCCTGCTGAAAGATTGAAGCTTGAAAATCAGAATTGATTCAGGTTTTGAAATTGACTCGTTGTATTGACTCGTTGTATTTAGAGGAAACAGTCATTCATTCCTGGGAATTGTGGGATGATGGGATGTTGGCCTCTGTGTTCTTTTCAGATTGACTCTAAGCAGGATTCCAAGTCAAAATAATATGATGAATATAATTCTTGTTTTCCTGTAGAAGTAAAAATTATGCTACATATTTCATATATCATGGCATCAGCTCACCTGTTAGTCAAGTAATTGTAGAGCTTCTTTTTTTTTTATTTATTCTTCTTTTATTATTGAGGGAAAAGTAAATTTATTGCAGAAAGCATACAGTAAGATCCTTCATTAAAACATGTATTTTTTTCTTTCGCTAAAACTTGGTAATTTTTTTTCTTTTTACTAAATTTGCTTTTGAATTTGGAAGGGAAATGCAGTTTAACATGGAAGTGCTGTGTTTAAATAAGAGGAATATCAGAGAGTATTCAGGGTGGTATGATTTTTGCCCAATACAAGCAAATTAGCTCTTGTCAGTTTCGGTGGGGTTTCTTTCTTTGTCTGTTTTGTTTTGTTTTCCTAGACTTGTCCACATGTAGTAATTTTAGACACTAGTGTTAAAAATACTATTTTCAGACATGCGGAGTGAGTTTGGTTTTGCTGAAGTCCTTTGTACATCATTCTGGGGTTTTGTTTGTGGGTTTTGGGGGGGAGTGTGTTGTTTTTTTTTGTGGGGGGGGGG
>VWZY01008422.1:480616-526452 GCA_013399075.1 Chloroceryle aenea
AGGAGGTTATAATGAGGTGGTTGTTGGCCTCTTCTCACAAGTCACAGCTGATAGGACAAGAGGAAATGGCATCAGATTGCGCCAGGGGAGGTTTAGGTTGGACATTAGGAAAAACTTCCGTACTTGAAAGGGTTATCAAAGACTGCAATAGGCTTCCTAGGGAAGTGGTAGAGTCATCATCCCTGGGTGTGTTTAAAAGCTGTCTGGATATGGTGCTTAAGGATATGGTGTGCTAGTGGCTCTGGCAGAGTTAGATAATGGTTGGCCTTAGTGATCTTAAAGGTCTTTTCCAACCGTTGTGATTCTGTGAAGAGAGAAGCAGCTAGAACAGAACAGGCTATTCTTTGTAAACATTAGTTTGCTTGGTTTTAACGTAGCGTTGTTGCTTAGATGACTAAAGATGCTGAGAGTGAGATGCCATTTCCATTTCTCTGTCCCTGATAGCAACAGTATTTGCCAAGGCTTGTATTTACAATGGAGGTAAAAAGGGAAAAAAAAAGTAATTTACTGAAAACCCTTGTAATTTGAGACAACGGCACATAAAATTGTATGAAGTCTCTCCTGTACAGAGGATAACACATTATCATCTACTTTGTCCCCCTTTTGTGATGTATAGACTTGGAGAGCTATTGTACAGGGAAGTTGGTAAAGGCACAGCTTCTTTTTAGTTGTACCACTTGAGGCAGAGCCTTAGATTGTCTAAGTGCATGTATTATACTTCTCAACCTTTGATTCTCCCATTTCTAGTGAATCTACCTATGGTTGTATTTATGTGACAGTGACTGGAGCTCCTATGGCCATGCTATAGCAGCTGTAGACTAGTAAGTTGGGATACTGCTAGTAAAAAAACTGGAGTTCAGTGCTGGCTAACCTGTTTGGTAGTTCAACTGATTTCACAAGTAATGATGAATTGTCAGCTTCCAGTTGCATTGCTAGATTGGAGTGCATGTAAACAGCTTTGTTGTTGACATGCTTTTGGAGGTGTTAGGAAGGAAGAGTCCAGCTGCTTCCACCAGCTATACTGGACTACATTTTTGCTACATCTCCAGAGCCTATTTTGCATATATTATAGTGGAGCTGGGAAAGGGCCTGAGCATTTCTTTGTTACTGTTGTGTTATATATGGGTGAATGGTAGTGTCATCTTTCCTCCTGCGGCTCATTATGGTTTTTTTGAGTTGTTCACTATTCGAGTGTAATTGTTACATTCAGATACTGTTTATTGGTAAGTACAGTGATTACCTTTAGAAAGTCTATTTTTTATACATCTTCTAAAACTTTTTGCCCTCAGCTACTTGAGAGCTATTTAATATTTTGGAATTGGAAAATATGTTTCTATCAATGTTGTATACACCCATGTTTCAGGCTTTTTGTTTTGTTTTCTTGCAGTGGAAGCTTTAACATTCCCTCCTTCTTCAGGGAAATCTTTCATTATGGGAACAGATGAAGCCCTTGAAAATGAGCTGGGTCTTGGAGAGCTGGCAGGTCTTACAGTAGCCAATGAGGCAGATTCACTGACTTACGATGTAAGTGTTTAATGATGACTTAAGATTCCACTGTCTGTTTGCCAAAGGCAGATGCACATTACATGTGTGTAGACTCAATGTAAAACATTTTCCTGTTAAAATTATGCTGCCAGAGAATGTCACAAATTTTACCTTGACATATCTGTTCTTCCCAGAAGAACAGCAACCTTCAATCTCTCTGCAAGCCACTTCCCTTCTCTCATTTGCCTGCCATGGCATTCCAGTAGTTGAAAGTAAACGTTACTAGTGATAATGATATATGTGGGTACTTGTAACCCCAGTTACACTGAGCAAAATAAGGATTATCATGGCCGGCAGGTTGAGGGAAGTTAATGCCTCCTCTACAGGGGGCTTGGTGAAGCCATAGCTGCATGCAGTTTTGGGCCCCTCCACTTCAAGGGGGTTCTAGAGAAATTGGAGAGCGTCCAGTAGCATGTTACTGATGAGATGTTGAGGGAGCTCGGCTTGTTCATTTTTTAGGAGGCTAAGGGGTTCTCAAATAGTATCCTACAGGTTGGAAAGGTGGAAAGGTGCTTACAAGGATGGCTAAGCTAAACTTCTCCATAGTGCCAGATATTAATAAAAGAGGAAACATTAGCAAATTATGGCTTGGGAGGTTCAGGTGGGACTTCAGGGAAAAAAGTGGTATGTGGGAGGCAGAGGTGGGTGGGATTGAAGTAAGTTGCCCAGAGAGACTGTGGAATCCATCTCCTAGAAGATGTTGAAGACGTGGCTGAGGGAGAGCTGTGCCTTACATTGCATGGTGTGGGCAATGATCTCATTTCAAATGGGAAGCTGGACTTTTTAGGAGGCTCTTGTAGGTTACACAGAAGTGTAGCCACAACTTGTTTCTTTCACTTTTTATGAAAAATCTTTCTTAAAATTACTTCTTTACACTCATACACAATTTTTCTTTATTTCTGATTTCTTGGGAAAATACATTTCAGATACTACTTTAATCATCTGCTCATTTGTGGTCTTTCAACTTCAGATGAATCTTGCTATTGCATTACCTATCTCTGTCAAGATTGAGGGATTTCAGGGATTATTTTTTAGTATTGTGTGTTGGGGAGGAATCTTACCCTTCAGTAAGTTTGAAATTATGACTGTCTGGGATTTTAGTATCACAAATTAATTAGCTGCAGTTCTACACTTGTATGTACAATACAAGCAATAAATTACATAGTTTAATAAATGTTGACACACATTTTGAGAGTGACACTGCAGAGATGTGCTCTACTACTATGACAAGTGTCTGAGCATGTGAGGTGTGAATCATCAGGATCACAATGATATAGAACAATTCTGCTAAAACTCAGTATTTTAACAATATCTCCTAATTTGGGCTCGGATCTTAATTTATTTGCTGATCTTCCCTAACTTTGTCTCCTAAAAGGGGTAAGATGATCTACGAATTTAATTAATTTTACAGTTACACATAAAACTTAGAAGATGAATTTTTAAATTCAGAGGACATGAGAAACCAAAACCATCTGCACAAAATCTTAATGCTCTCAGTGCTTGACGCCATTGTTCAAGTGTCCACATAAACTATTGAGTTTGTCCATGTCTCCATATCCTGAACTGTCAGCTTTCATTTATGGAATTTAGCATTTCTTTATCCACCTCTATGCTGTTCTGCATGGTCAAGAATATGAAATTCTGTTTGTTCACTTCTTAAATGCCCTTATGAAGTCCTGTGATCAGGATTCCGTATCATGCTTACCTCAACTATTACCTTTTACTTGTGCTAACAATTTAAAAACAAACAAATGGTTTACAAAGCTCCTTGCTTTTGTCACTGTGCTGTTTATTGAAGCAAAATGAAAGGCTAGTTTTACCATTTCAAATTTCACTAGAAATTTAGCTTACAAATAATAGAGTCTTTTCATTTTAGACTACTTCGTACTTTCTTCCACCTGTCAGATGTGAATCAGGAAGGATTAGTGGTAATGTAGTATGGGTTTTTTAAGTGTCAATTTTGAATCATATGGAGAGTGAAGTTGAAAAATTCATGTGAATCGATCTTCAAATATATTTGCTGTCAGCAGTTGCAGACACTTCACTATTTTCAGTCCCTTTCATTCCACTGACATTTTCACTGAATTCTTTTCTTCTAAAACATGGCAGCACTGGCCTACCTCATTTCACAGTTTGTTACATGTTGCTTTGACTGTGTAAATTAAAGAATGGTTTTTACTTGGTATGTGATTATAAATTCATTGCTTTAAAATATAAAATTTTCCTCTGTGCATAAACTTTTTAGAATATCTAACAAGATGCACTCTCCCAGACTGCTAGCCAATACTCTCTTAAATTTACCTTTTCTTTTTCCTTCCTTCCTTTCCACACTGTTGTCTTAACAAATGTTCAGTTTGGTTGGTTCTGGGTTTTTTTCCCCTTCATCTTCTTGGTGGATTAAGAAGCTTCCTAAAATTACTATGAATGAGTACTGTACATAAGAGTATCTGAACTACAAAACATTACATTTAATATTGTGTACTGACTTGGAGATTTTGGACTTTGCATTAGGCTCTTGCTACTTTGAGCAAGAGAATTGTCTATAATACTACTTGAATATCCTTGCTGTTTCTAGACTTTCAAGTTGTCTGACACGAGTAATACCACTAGTGGCAAATCCAGATCAGGTGTTAATTTTGGAGCTGAACATACTCTATTGCCATGCTCCTCCAGCTGCTTGTCAAGTCCTAGATTACCTCGTTGTTGTATTTTAGTGGGGAGAGAGAAAAGGAGGCTGGCTGGTCTGTTAGGAACCCAGCTTCTCAGAGCTTGTGAGAGACTGCTGGGTGAAGAGGAGTGATGGCAGTGCAGCCAGGCTGGTGGTGCTATGATCTGTTTCCACCTCTGCTTCTGGTCTGCTTGCTGGGACAGCACTCCATCTACTTCCTAATTTATGAGCTTGGGTTCTTTTGGAAGAACATGTCTGAAAGAATGAGAAACAAATGAAGATTATCCTGACAGAACTGACATGCATTGTTAGGCCATCTGAGGTGTCTTTGTGGCTTTTGCAGATGTGACACAGGACCTGCGCTGCTGGTATGGTGGCTGGAGTGCCAGTGGGATTCCTTCCATCACTTCATTGGCATTAGATGCCTGTGTTGGCAACCAAATTCCTCTCCAGCTATCTGTGCATACTCTATACAGCTTGTACCCTTTTTGCTGAGACTTTGTTGTCCAGTCTCCAGAAAATCTGCCAGAGCTGCTGCTTTTGCAGTCCTGCACCATCCTTGCACCAGTTCAAGCATTTGTTTATTCTCTTCCTTGAGCCAAGTCAACTCAGTAAACTGGCAGAGAAAATTACTTGTCTACCTGAGCAAGACAGTATATAATTACTAAGAAATAGAATGAGGCTAAACCTGCTGTTTGTTATGACTCCTTTCTCACTGTTTAAAATCTACAGAACCTCTTAATTGAAGCATATTTTTGTTATTACATCCAGAAGTAACAAAACTTAAGAAGCAGCACTTCTATTCTTAAACCTTTGCCCCTGACCCTGCCTCACATTCCAGAACAAAATGTAGGTTATTGAAGTGGCTCGAAACAGGTTTCTTTTCTTTGCAGTTAACGAATCTCAATTAATTAGGATTATTTGTAGCTTTTAGCATAATGAAATCATTAAAATTTGAGTTATAATTGTTTGTTTTCCTCGTTTTCCATAACCATCATCATCAGTGGTTATGGAAAGGTAAATTTAACTATGACAGTGTTGACTGACAGTGATATAAGTCTGTTCAACATTTTACATCAACCATTTGTTCAGAGAAACAATGTTGAACTAACTAACTTTTTAAGAGCTTTCTTTTTGGATCATCTAAAATGTGGTTCTGACCACATAATTTTGTCTGTATATACAGTAACTTATTGCTTGCCAGTTACATTCTTCATGTGCAGCCAAGTCCTTTTTGCTGTGCACATCACCCCACATCTTTTTTTTCTGGCAGGCTTTAGTTGCCTTGCATCATTACAGAGCTTGTGTTGCCTTAGGCGAGTAAATCAGGTTGTGTTCCTTTCTGTGCTGCTAGACATTTCTCTGTTTCTCTTAGATCTTTGCTTCAGAGATGCCATGTTTGTGGGACTTAGGATATTCATGGATCGAGCTTGGTTGGGTCAAGCTCAGGGTTAAAAAATGAGCCAGTAGACGTAGATCAAATTTCAAGTATCAGTCAGAAGGGTACTTTCCAGCCTTTAAATTATGTATATTAACAGCACCAAGCTGAGTGGTGCTGTTGATACATCAGAGGGATGGGATGTCATCCAGAGGGACCTGGACAAGCTGGAGAGGTGGGCCCNATTACTGTGGACATGAGATTACTTGTTGGCTTTGTGGAACACATCTACCTTTGCTCTCATTTTTAATTGTCTGATCAGTGTTAAATGGACTGTTGCTCAAGAGTAGGTTGTTACAAAAATTGGGTGAGGTAATTTGACATCTTCTCAAAATGCCAAACTGAATTTCTAATTTCTTCCTTTCCTTGTTCCTTCCAGATTAATTACAATTATTTTTTTTTTGTTTGTTTGTTTTTTGTATTATTAGATAGCAAACAATAAGGATGCATTGAGAAAGACTTGGAACCCCAAATTCACATTAAGAAGTCACTTTGATGGAATAAGAGGTCTTGCTTTTCATCCGGTTGAACCAGTTTTAATAACAGCTTCAGAGGACCATACATTAAAAATGTGGAATTTACAAAAAACAGCCCCAGCAAAAAAGTAAGATTGGTTTGGTTTTGTATTGTTTCAAAAACCATTTTAATTTATGAAGAAAAAAATTTAATTGGAGATGCCACTTCACTGGATGGCCCTTGGAGTTAACAGCAATTGTTCCTTGAAATGGAGTAGGAGAACAAGCTCTTAGAGATGGATGGAGACTTTTTTTTGAAAGAAAGAGTTCCAGGAGACATTCCTGCATGTTAATGCATGTGTTTTGTTTGTGAAAATAAAAGCAATTCACTTTGTTTTATTCTTCTTTGTAGATACATTGCAAATTATTTTACTTGTGAAAGTATTTGAAGTAGTCTGTTAGTGTGCTTGCATATATATAAAAGTATAAAATTGTATTTGTATGTATCTATACACATATATGCATATACATGTGTACAGCTTTAAACTTTGAGACATTACTAGACTCCTTTGCACACTGTCACTTGCTTGTTGCTGGGGATTTGCAGAAATGAGAGCAAATTTGTAGTGAGGCTGATACAGTAAAGGGGGTAGTGTATCATACCTTTTAGGAGGACTGGGCAAAGTCTGTGGTCTTCCCACAGACTAGTTCTAAAACTACAGTTTTGCTACTACATCTACTACCGTTGATGTTCTAACCTGCTGGTTTGACTGGTCTGTGAGAGTTTGTGGACTCTGTATCTTGCAGTGTCTATAAATAAAAAACAAACCAAACAAATCCTATCATATTTTGAAAGAATGCAAAGTATTCCTAGAAATTATGTTGTGAGAGAAACACTTAAAAAAATATAGCACTGATTTGAAGAATTTAGCAATTCTGGCAGATTTTTGTAAAGCACTGTGACAGATTGTGTACATGTTAACGTTTTTTTGTACTTCACTTAGGAGTGCCTCTCTTGATGTAGAGCCAATATATACCTTCAGAGCACATACGTGAGTATTTCCTGAGAAATAATTGTCATATTTTGAGAAATATGACAGACATCATTTTATTTAAAAAGTAATTTCCACCTTGTCAAATAGTGATTTCATGTGATGTTTTTAGTTCCTGTTATTTAAAATATCTGCATATATTCATCTCTTTTATGCATAATTGTTTGTCTTCAGCTAGGTAGAACAAAGTTTTAAAAACCAAAAAAGCTATGAATTACAGAGTTCAAACTTGATTAGATGTTCTGTTCATCATTGCACCTCTTGCCTTTTGTCAGACACATGCTTCTGTAGAATGAAGCTGTTTGCAATTAATTTAAATCTGTAGAACTGATTTAATAGATAGCTTTAGATCTTTAAAAAAAAAATCTGTTTATGCAAACAACAAAGCCTATAGTTTAAAAGTGTCACACTTTTCATATTTCATATACATACCTCCCTGATTTGTTCTTATTGTAGTTATGTTGCCAAAAACTGCGGAGGTATTTTTGTGGGAATTGTTGTAACATATGGTCTGTCTATGCAGAATTCTTTTTGATTGAATATGAAGATTCCACTGACATTGTTTCTCGCATAATGAAAATGTTAATAGTCTTTGTTTCTTTGGGGTGTGTTCTTCCAGTGGACCAGTGCTCTGTGTAGTGATGAGCAGTAATGGTGAACAGTGTTACAGTGGGGGAACAGATGGCCTCATCCATGGCTGGAATACAACCAACCCAAACATCGACCCCTATGACTCTTACGGTACGTTGCTGTCACATACCAGCAAAATGATAGATTTAGTGACATTAGTGTTATGTGGCTTAAAATAGTCTTATTTGTAGGTACTCTTCTTTGAGAATTTGAAGGAGAAAATTTGGTGTTGGCTTCAGGTACTTCAAGTAAATTTTTGGTTTAATTCTGATGCTGGTTGATGAGATGATAAAATTTGTCATTTTTCTTAAAGGCCTTGATCTCATCACAATTTTGAGAAACAGCTAGGTTGAAAAAGTACAGGGATAAACCTGATGCTTTGCAAGTACAGCAAATGTGTCCTATACAAAAATGTATAGTTATTCAGTAAATTCCTGTGCAGTTGGGATAAAAGAGGTTGTATTCTCTTAAGACTGAAGCTGATAGTGTTGTCTGCAAACAGCTAAAAAAGGTCCAGTTCAGTAAGATTTGCCAGATCTGAATGGATGTCAGCCTTGTGTTTGTGTTTTAAAACACGTTTCACTTCTTCAGCTTCAGATGCCATTTGCCTCAAAGCTTGCTTTTGGGAAAAAAAGGGGCTGATGTGCCATTAATGGTGGTTTGAGAGTAAATGTTAATGTTGTGTTTTGCCAACTTCGATACTGTCCCTTCTGCTAAAACATAGTTTTGTTCCATTAGCTATAAACTAGAAAACGGAATGCAGTGTATGCTGATGAAATTCAAGCATCTTCATACAAGAATAATTGATACTTCTGTATTGAAATGAACGGATTGGTCTGATTTTTGTAGTGGGCTAGCTTCTTAAAGTTGATCCATAAACACAGACCAAAATACAACTGCTGACTTAATTCATATTTTGTTTTGAAATGTGAATTGTTGTGTTTTGTTCACAGATCCTTCTGTTCTAAGAGGTGCTTTTATAGGCCACACAGATGCAGTGTGGGGTCTGGTTTACAGCGGAGCACACCAGCGTTTGCTGTCCTGTTCAGCAGACGGCACTATTCGTCTGTGGAAAGCTACAGAAATTGCTCCAGCTCTCAATATATTTAATGATAATCAAGGTACAGAAAATAGCCCTACTGTAAAGTTAATGAGTATCACTGTTCAGACTGTTATAATTTTGTCTTCTGAATAGAAATCCTTCTTGTTTGTTTTGCTGGATTTTATATATTTATTAATGTTTTTGGGAAGAGTAAATTTTTGGTCCCTTATCCTTAGACACCAGCTAAATAAATACTTAAGTGTAGGGGGACAGTCACATACATTTAAAAGCCAGCTGCTGCAGGTGATCTGCCAATGTTGCTAGGACTATGCAATATAATGTATCAACTCTATAGTTGAGATTCAAACTGAGTTTTCATTAGATCATTGGTTTTGGTCTGTCCAGAATAAATGCCCTTAACACCCTCCCTTAACAGAGGTTTGGAGTAGCCAGTGCTTTGACTCAGGCCAGTGTCATTGTACCTTCCAGATTATGTTTCTTGTGCCTCTAACTCAGACATTCCAGTGGTATTTCTGTGTTTGTGCATTAACTAGATAGCAATAACTTAGTCATCCTAAACACTGCTAGTTGAAAAAATTTACTCATTTGGATTTAGTTACTGAAGTGTAATGCACAACTCAAAATCCTATTGTTTAGAGCCTAACGTCTTGAAGTTGCTGTCTAAGTGCTCAGACCAGTTGACATTGCCAAATTCCCTTAGACCTGATGGTCTTAAAGGCAGCGCATGAATTGAGACACTTCCTTGGCTCTTCAGAATAACTTTGAAGCAAAATAAACTTTGGCATAATTGATCAAACTTAATGGATTATGCTGTAAAGCTGGCCAGATCTTTTTTAACTTGTTAGTTAAAACATACTGAGTAAAATAGACATATTTCATGTACTTTAGTTCTTGCAGAGCTATGAACTATGTTTCCAAAGGTCTGCAGGGGTCTGAGAAAAACATAACTTGGTTTTCTGCCAGCTCGCCTACCTGTCTACTTTGAAAACTTCCTGGTAATGGGGGTTTTGTTTTGTGGTTTGTTTTGTTTGTTTGTTAGTTATTTTGTGGTTTTTTTGGTGTGTGTGTGTTTTTAATAAATTAAGGGGAAAGGAAGTAATCTTTGGGGTCCTTGTATTCCAAACTGGAATGAAACCCAGTTGTGAAATTCATAAATCCTTCTTTGAAACTCAATTTTCCTGTAGCTTATTGAAAACCTTGAACAAACTCTCTTAAAATCTGGCAGTCAGAAACAATACATTTTTGAAGACTCCCACCAATCTTTTCTGAATTTTTTTGGAGTACCTGTAGAGAACTGCCACCATTCCTGAGTAACATTTCTGATGATGTGTGTCCAAGAAAGGTGGTTCTTCCATGAATCTTAGGTTTAGAAAGAAGTGATGATATTCCTGCATTATCTGGATCCATGGATTTAGGTTGTTCAACATTCAGTGTCTCACTTTCCACCTGTTCTCTTCCTCCTGGTATCTGTTGCAACCAGTGTTGTTCTTTCACTTAGTGGGTGGTGAACAGGACATTCAAGAAGAAAAATTGAATGTTTCCTATGCCCAAGCTCTGCTGACTTGCCTTCTGTCGTGTTGTGTTCAGATAGTTAGTGTAAGGAGATCAGATATATGCCATAATAGGCAGGATGGATGAAGCTTTGTAATATGAGTTTATAATGTATTTATGTAACTTTCTATGCTGACTGCATCAGTGTATAAAATTTGCACCTGGAAAGCTTTGTTTTTTGTTTGTTTGTTTGTTTTTTAACTCTGAATTTAGTAACTGATATCAGAAAAATAGCAATAAAATAGTGATCATACAGGGCAACCTATTTAGATTAGCATAATATAGATATTAAAATGTAACATTTCCATTCATTATCGTGGCACTATATGATATTGAAGTGCTGACTGGTTGGGGTTTTTGTTTTCTTTACACCAACTAAATCTTATGAAAATGTTCTGTACATTATTTTCTAGAAATGGGAATCCCTTTGTCGGTAGATCTTGTGAGCAGTGACCCAAGCCTCATGGTAGCATCATTTAACAGTGGACACACTAGCATTTTTAACATGGAGACACGACAACGAATTCTTACCCTGGAGTCCAGTGTGGATACTGGTAAGCATACAAAAAAACCCCACACCAAAATAATTGCTTGTTTAAGATTTATATTGTTGGTACTCTTTTTGATGTTTCCGAATAATTAGGCAGTGTCATAATAAATTATAGCATGAATTATGTTACAAGCTGTGTTTTGAGATATAACAGTAAATTATTACTACAACAGTAGTAATAATACTCAACAGTAGTAAAAATACCCAACAGTGTGTATTTCAGTAGCAGAAGAGTGCACATAACTTTTGAAAGAAGGTAGAAGAAACTATCTGAATTCTGCTTCAAAGAGCACTAGCACAAGGAAGAGCACAGGTTTCTTCTAATGCTCCTTGGTGATCTTTGCAGTTTCAAGCTTCCCATTCTCTCTTCTGTCCAAAATTGCAAGATGGCAGTAATATAAGGAAAACTTCAAGTTGAATTTTTTAAAAACTTGGGAGTGTGTGGGGGGGGTTCTTTTTTAGTTTTCCTCAGAGTTATCCCTTTTCTAAGTTTCATATATGCTATTGTCTCTTTTACAGTTGGGCTTTAGTTCAAGTTTTCTCTGTAGGAGAAAAGCAAACCTCCAGTGGAGGAGTATTCACAAGGTCCCTTATAATGCCTTGGATCATAGCAGTGGCCGTTGCCAGAAGTTTTAGAGGAAAGTATAAGGAGACTGCTGTCAGTAAATTATTTTATCCTGGCCTTAGGAAATAGACCAGAATGAACTCAAGCATGAGGTTTCATATTCAGGCCAAAATGGTAGCCTGATAACAATGTAAACATTCAGTCTTTTTAAAAATTTTGATTATTTATTTTCCTAAAAGTTTTATGTTACTGAATTCTCCTATTTAATTGTTTTTAATTCTTGTTCGCTTTGCGCGTCTGTTTTAAAATAGTTGACTGTCATTTTATAAGAGGGGAGTGGAAAGTGCCCATCTTTGTAATATTCCTTACTGTGCAGGATTTCTGTTTTAACACTCATCTTTGTTCCTGTCTGAAAAAAACAGTTCTAAATCAGTTATCTCTAATCAGTGGAACTTAACCTTTTTTTTTTTTAACCTTTTTTTTTTCACTACCTCATCCTTACTGTAATTCAGTAATACTCCTTTAAGAAAACAAGACTGCCATATTGCAAACAGCAGTCTCTGTTTAGTATCTCCAGTTAATCTAAGGGTACTTATAAAGCTTATATATATAAAAATAATTCTGTGATAACTAGGCCAGAGGACAATGAGTGACCTGAAATTTCCTACCACTGCCACTTAGGGACTCTGCTCTTCAGTATAACCCTCACTCTGCTTTGCATTTTAAGCTGTGAGAATAGCTGGCTGTCATGCAGTCTCATGTGCTTTTAGTAATTTCAGAGGAGTTTATTAATAAGAACTTTTTGTCCTTAACTTACACTTCCATAATTTCTAAGTGTCCTGTGGATGCTGGCACTGCTAGGTGTTTCAGATTTTTATACAAAGATGTAAATTGAAGCCTACTACCTTAGTAGCAAGTGATTCTGTAATAGTGTTCTGTTTTATTTTAGTAAGAATTCTGATTAGATTATGAGTGTCTTTGGCAGCTATTTAACTAAATACAGTCAGCTCCCACATGAAAGATGATAACTGTATTTTGATGTTCTGTGGAGTGGCTGTTTGTGGCTTTGTGTTAATCTATGACTCTTAAAACCACTCTTGCACTAGTCTGTGCATCACAGCAGTGCCTAGATTTCTAATCAAAAAACCTCCTATGCTATTCTTTGTGTTTGTGTGTAGATAAATATATATATAATATTTCAAGATTCATGAAGGCTAGGAAAATGAATCTGCTGTGAATAACCTATCATCCTTTTCTTCAGTAAGAATTTTAATCCATGTGTATCAATAATAGTAGGTGGATTTTGTTCTGCGAGGGTGACGGCATGGGATCTTGTTCCTTTGGAAACATACTACCTGCAGTGTTAATTTTCCTCTACTGTATGTATGTTATGAAGAAAGTTTGGCTTAACAAGAGGAGAATGTAGAGGTGGGGAAGTGCAGTAAAGGTATTTTCACTCAGTTTTAGCTTGACATTCTTGCTTGTGTCCATGTGAAACTGGCCAAAAGTTGGACCTTACTTGTTTTGTATTTACACTCATAAATGTGGTTTATCTTTGTCTGTGTAATTTGGAAAGTATTTTAGGGTAAACCACATTGCATAAGATGGTAGCTGAGAGCTTTCATTATGCAGAGGTAAAGATGATATTGCAAATAAGTTTGATTACATGTTTATTTCTTAGTAACAATTTTTCAAAGGACTTAGCAGTTTGCATGTATTAATATGTGTGTTTTTTTCTTAGCAGTCAGTTCCTCCTGTCAGATAAATAGAGTCATCAGCCATCCAACTCTTCCAATTAGTATCACTGCTCATGAAGACAGACACATCAAATTCTATGACAACAATACAGGTATGCTTCTTTGCAGCAGGTCCTAGTCATAGTGGTTGTATAACATTAATCAAAATGACATTCTGTTTCATATAACTCACATAAATGCTGAAGAGTGTCAAGAATTAAATATCCTCTAGACCAGAAATTTCTCATTACCAGTGGGGGCCAAAGATTGCCAGTCCACTTAAAACTTTTTTGGCACAGTGATAAGGAACCCCCATCAGTCTTTGCCCACTCTTTTAAAATGCTTTATGGATGACAGTTACCAGTATTTGACATAGAAGGAAACATTTGACATGTTTCCTCTGTTGTGTTGACTGCTTTATTTTGATCTGAGAGTGGGAAGCTCCGGTGCTCCTTTAGTGCTTCCAAGACTTGGAGCTTTTGGCTTGGAGGTAGAAGTTCCCTTGTAGGTATTGCTCTCAATGTGATCCATCGTATTTCTCCAAATCTCTCACTTCTGCAGAAGCAGCTGGACAGCTTATAATACTTTTTCTAATTTGTAGTGAGAGGCACTGCGATGCGTAATTATAAATCACTTAGGTTTTAAAGGACTTTTTTGTAGGAATAGTAGTATTAATTTGACATTCTGACTATGAATCTTGATAGTCATTAGCTTGTGACTTCTCTGCTTCCAGGTCACATGTTCTTCAAAGTTAAATTGAGATCTTTCAATATTTCTTGTTGATTTTTAAGTTTGCTACTTCCCAGATGTATATAAAATAAGGAGGGGTGAAAGGGCCCAATGGAAGCTGAAGAGGAAAAAGTGGAAAATGGTTCATTTCTTTGATTATGTTGTTCTGTAATAAACATTAGAGGAAATAACTGCTTTTTTATTCTGTTTTATTATCTTCTTCAATAAAAATGCCAACAGTTGAGCTACCATTTCTTATACTTAATATGAAATCATACTGTAATTATAATAAGCTGTAAAAGAACATTAATTCTCTTTGGGTTGACTAAAATTATCTTATAGTCTTATGTAGTTTATATTCATGGCCTATACTAGTATACTCAGCCTCTGCCCTCCTTGCCAGTCAAGTTCTTTTCCCTGAACTTGCTTAATTCGCTGCCCTTTACAAAGTTTTAAAATGTGCAGTGATTGCAAATTCATGGTGGTTTTGCAGACACAAAACAAAGGTCCAACAAAGTTGGTAATATGGGTACTTCCTTCTATGAAACTCTCTGAGCTCCTGAAACTGTAAACTTAGAAGACTTCTTGCATAACCTCAATGATTCAATCATGGGACAAGATCTTCTATTTGTAATATGAGCTGTGTCAGTTTTAAGCAGTGAATACAAATAGCAGAGTGAATTGCAGGAAATAACCTCATAAACTCTTTTCTTTCTAAGGAAAACTGATCCACTCGATGGTAGCTCACTTAGATGCAGTGACAAGTTTAGCTGTCGATCCTAATGGCTTGTATTTGATGTCTGGCAGTAAGTACATTGAGATTTAATTTTCTTTTTCTCATAATGGTGGCAGATGTGAGAATCATAATGAAAACTGTTTCCCCTTTCTTTAGGTCATGACTGTTCAATTCGTTTGTGGAATCTTGAAAGCAAGACCTGCATTCAAGAATTTACTGCTCATCGCAAAAAGTTTGATGAGTCCATTCACGATGTGGCATTCCACCCTTCCAAATGTTACATTGCCAGTGCAGGAGCAGATGCCCTGGCTAAAGTGTTTGTATGACAGAGTGTTTCCCTTTCAACTCTAGCTTTGTATATATTTAACCAGCTGCACAAAAGAGAAGACGAGGGCGTGTGTCTTCTTTATCCAGCCCTATAATTCAGAGAATGTTTGTAAGTGTTTAGTTTTGCAGGGTGCTGTTTTCTAAAATGATGTTTGTTCTGGTTTCTGTGAGCTCAGCTGGTGCTGAGAGTTTGGAATCTCTCAGTTTCAAATAGTTAAAAAACAAAGGAAATGCTTTTATTTCAGAGGGTGTGAATTTTCGTCCAGGCAGGCCTTGGGTGAAACTAGGTCTATGTATTCTCTATTAATAAAATGGAATACTGGAAAGAAGGGGTCTAATTGCATCAGGGAGTAGGAAAAGAGGGAAACTTCTTAGGATGCTTCTCACTGAGGAATTTAAATGTACTTAAAATTGAATGATCTGGAAAAAAGTGTCAGTTCATGCTCATTACTGTGTCATGTGAGAAGTACTTTGTCATCTCTTTGGTCTTAATAAAGTAAATCTCGGGTCAGAGAACAGTAGCAGATAGTTAATCTCAGCCACCTGGCTGCTAGCCTAAGATAAACACAATGAAAGGAAAGCATATTGCTAACATAAATAAAAGTGCAGTAAACTTTTTGTTACATCTTCTGTGTTATACAGTAAATATTTAGTTTGCATAAATAAATATATAAATTTTTTTAAGACTGTATTAGTGTGTGGCTAGAAGCTGAGCCTTTAGTCTAGTCCCAATTAACAACAGACTGAAGCAGTCTATATATACTGTAGTAGTGGATTTAACTTATTCAAATTTATAATGCTTTTTATTCTTGGAGATTTAGCACAAGAAATTATCACAAAGTTTTCCAAAGATGCTGTCCTACAATTTAAATATCAAACATACATCTCCTCTTTCTGTTCCTACTAAAAAGGGTATCATTCTGGGCATTAAGGATAATAGTGAAATACTTATTTACAAGATTAAACCTATACATGATGCTTTGTAAGAGTCCTGCTAGTGCAATAGGTGGTAACTATACAAAGTTCCATCAGTCTGAAAGATTCTGCTACTTCTGATGGTATTTCCCAGCTTCAGCATTTGTGGGACCTTTTAACTTGTCTGCTTTGCTGGGTGTATCATGCCATTGATCAGATTGCCTGAAGAATGAGTGCTGCTTGTACTCATGTACTCAACAGATGTGCTTTGTTTATGTATTCAGAGCTTCTCTGATTTGAATGACAAATAACTTTTAATCTGATCTTTTAATCTTTTTATTCCTTCTTAAAGGAAGGTGAGTGGATTCTTTTCTGTTACATGTCATCATCAAAGTTATTACTGCTCATAAGCCTGAAATTGATGTTTTCCTCTAATGGGAACAGCAAGGCAGAATTTCTGCTGGAGATGATTTCTGGTGCTGATGTGAATAGGAAAGAACCTGTGTGCAACTATTCCACATACCAGCCTGAGGTTAAGACTGGAAACTGATAGATAAATCTTTACTGTTAAACTGACACTTTTTAAAAAGGACTCCTTGAAAGGTATCATCATTGGGTTGACTGTGTTGTTTTAGTGACATTTGGGGATGGGACCACATTTAAAGATGGTATCAGAGTTCAAATCAACTATATTATTTAGAATAAAAGGTTGTCCTGTGCTGTTTGAGCCTGCAACATACTATATTTACTGCTAAAATATCCTGGAATACCTTTTATTGCTCAGAATATTCAGATATGTCACTTCATGATATTGATATGCAATATATTCCATAGGTAAGAACTTTTACAATGAAACAGATGGCTACAATAGTAAATCAGATTATTTAGTTTTTATAAAGTGCTTTGGTTATGATGGATAGGGGGAAACTTGGCTGCAAAACTGAGCATTCAACTTTGTGAGAGTTCTGTGTACTTGACTCATATTCTTCTAGTGTCATTATTTTATTTCTTTTTGAAGGGGAAATTACAAAGATTTATTTGAAAAATTCTAAAAGTTATGTATATTATATATGTGTATATATATTGTAAACATGTATTAAATGTGTCTAGTAAGGGAAGACTCCATGGGTGCATTTTAATGTTTTAGTATTAAGAGTTCTCTTCAGTTTGTGTATACAAAGGATAATGGTGTGAGTATGAAATGAATGTTGTGTTTTTGCGTACACAATACAATATGTAGTTACAGTTGTTTAAAGTGCTGTACATAAATTTAATAGGCTAGCATGCTTGGGTTTTTTAGAAAACTGTCATTCTGATTACAATTGGAATGTAAGAAGTGGCTGTTCAAATGTGAATTGAAAGATGTTTCCTTCTCACTATTGAGCTCCTGCTCAAACTGAAAAGCGATTTTTTTAAATGCTGGCAATAGCTAGAGGATGAGGTGCCTTTAAAAAACAAAACAAAACAAAAAACAAATGTAGCCTTACAAAGAGGTTGTTGAGTATATATATTTTTGTGCTGGTCTTCATAATTGATGTCGATGTCTTTTTACTGTACTTGCTCACATACTTGTAGGACTGCAGGGTATTGTGCATGAGCCTGTCAGATCTTCTGAACATCATCATAGAAGCTAGGGATGAAAAAATATTTAGGTTATCTAGTCCATCTGTTTGCTAAAGGAGGGTTGTAGACCCGTGCATTTTAATATTGTCTTGGCCAGTGAGGTTTTATGTATGTTCTAAACAGTTAGGCTTCCTTTCAAAGATTATTTCAATGATTATGTCTCACTGACAGGAGGATTTACATGATGTTTAGCAGTTCTTCTTATGTGACTTCATGCCAGTATTCTAAGCCATGTTTTGTGCCATTTTTACATACTCCTCATCGTCTTTGTAATTTGGAACCTGCGTGCACACACTGGTTTTAGCTCTGTATTTCCATTCCTTTCCAATTTCTTCAAGATTTTTTTTTTCAGTCTGCTCTGTTTACATAACTTTTTCTTCTTTTCAGTTCAGTTCTTCGTGTTTTGATGCCCACACCATTCCACATGCATGATTTGTTGAACTTAGTCCAAAGGTCATTCATTAAGTTTGGTTATTGTTTGGTTGTGCTTTTTCCTCTGCAACATGATGCTTTTGTGCAGGAAGACCAAACTTTTGGTCTCCTGTCTGGTGTCTCACAAACCCAAGTTACATTGCTTTATTTCTGACAACTGCTTTAAATAACTTCAACACTGTTACTTCTCAAGTTTCTATTTCACTTCCAGTGTTTTGTTATGATTCTTTTGCAGCTAGATAGTTATTTCCTGTTTCATGATTATCCTGGGTTTTACAAGCTTTGGACTTCCGATCGCTGAGGGCACTGAATTGTTTGTTTATTTTATTCCCTTTTATGTGTTGTACTCTCTGGCCCAGTGTAATTGGTAACTTTGTTGAATGTGACACACACATCTATTGAAGATGTTAACAAAAGCGGACCTAAGGCTTATTCTTGCAAAAAAGCATTTTTAGGCAACATCAGTGTATGGCATGTTAACATTACTGGTTTTCCCCAGATCAGTTTACAGGGTACATTTTTTCAAGTGGTTAACTTGGATGATTTTTTTGTGTGGGAGTGTATTTTAGCCTGTGCTACTGATTTTGGTTTTACTAAATAATTTGATGGGAAAATTTTCATTTGTTCAGTATGTTCAAAATAGGTTAGATACTCTCATTTTTATTTTTTAATTACTGAACTGTGCTGTTTGCTTCCACATATTTGATTCAGTTACCAAAACACTTGCACAAAATGTTTGGAGTAGCCTGGAAGAAGCTCTAGATACAATTATATTGTGGAAAACATCTTATTTACTCTTAAAAAATCCTAGTGTCTGCATTTATTTTTGTACCCCAAAAAGAACACTTTGGACACATGATGTACAAGATTTTATTACTTGTAAGAAAATCACCTGATGAGTATTTTGGGATTTCATTCATCTTTATTTTGATAAAATCCATTCCTTAGCAAGAGGCCTGTAGAACAGTGTGCCATGTACTGTAGCTTATTCTTAGGCTGTATCTTTTCAAATAATGTTAGGTTAAAGCAGTCCCATGTGTAACGTGTTTGAGTAAGTGTGTGGTGCTCACTATACAGCTTTGTGATTAGGTCATAAAACACCATTTTGCAGTTGTGAATTTAAAATAATCAAAACTTGTCATGTTGAATACATGTATAAGAGAGAAAAGATTTAGTTTCAACACTTTTTTCAGTACACCTGTTTGATCACAGATGTGTCCACCTTCCCCACCTCATTCCTCACATTTTAATAATGTAATTTTGGGGGAGCAGCAATTTCCATAAACTGGTGTGTCATTTGAGCAGTGTTTGATTGGCAGAAGTGTTAATCCATCCCAAAGGAAACAAAAAATGAAAAAGGAGGCACAACCATCAGTAAATCTTGTTTGTTTGGTTTTTTTTAAATGACTTTCCAGATATGTATTTGGAAGCATTTGCAGGCTGTGGTTTGACACTGTCTTTGTACACTGTCCTAGGGCACCTAATTGACACCTGCGTGAAATATCTAGTAAAGTAAACCTAGGAACATGGGTTGAGTTAAGGAAGAAGATGCAACCATTGTGGTTGTCCCCATGCCTGTACCATAGACTATACCAGTGTTCTCCTTGGAGTCCTCTGTGCTGAAGCATCAGGTTTGCAATCTAACACGAGTTAATTTCTGCAGCATGGGAGTATCTACAAATGAGATTATTTGTATTTTTATTTTGAAGGTCTGTAGGCAGCAATCATTTAGATTGTGTGCTAAACAGTGAGGGAAGGAGGGAGGTGTTTTGCAAAACTCTGTAGGGGATAGAAAGTAGGTTAAATGTCTAGAACCAACATGCCTTCCACGTGATTGGTGTCATTGCAGAATTCGGCTGGGGAGCTGTACAGAGATTAGCCTGATGGTATCACAAAGGAAAACATTAAAAGGTTTAAGTAGCAAGTTTAGCAAGGCTTTCTCATAATGATTCTTCTGGCTTATTTGTTCATCCATTAGTTGCAGGTTGTATGAAGGGTAAAATCTAATATATACCCAGATCCCAAATTATGTGCTCTTGTGTCGATAAGTCAAAAGTGGAGATTGTGCAAATTTCAAAACCACGTTTCTTAAGATGAGGACATGGCAAGAGATTTGCAGTAGCTTATTATTTAAATTCTGAGAACAGAACTTACTCTTCTGCTAACATAGTCTTCATGTTGTGTTCCTCAGACACTGTAGTGGGACAACTTCTTTTGCTCCCTAATAAATATATATTTTAAAACAAAGTTGCAGGACTAAGACTTCATCTCATGATGTCCATTAGTATTGAATCAAAGCCACAGAATCTGGAAATCAGAATAGAGTTACAGACTTGTTTATAATTTTTCTTTTCTTTTTTTTTTCAGTCATAATCTACATATTAAATACCTATCACATACAGTGTCATCTGTATGACACATTTCACATTGAATAGCCCATTCTGTAAAAAATACTCCAGTAGTCTCTCCTACAAATAAGGTGTGCATGGGACTGGTGGTTCCAGGTAACTTGTGACTCAGCATTAATGTCTTTCAGTTTTCTAATGGATGAGCTGGTAAGATTAATGGAAAATACTGTGAAAATACGATGCTGCTTATAATACAGCCTTGAAAAACATTCTGAAATTTGAGGCTGTTTAGTGGAAATTATTTTGGACTATACTGTTAATAATGAAGAAATCAGAATATGATAGTAAACTGCTTCCATATGGTAAATTGGTTTGTGTAAGATGCTTCAGTCTTTGACATGGCTGTTTGAGTTTTCTTGGGCATTTCCTATTGGCGAGCATTGTAGAGATGCTGTTGGTATTGAGTGACAGAGAGGAAGCAAAAATTTCCCTGAAATCTAATTGGGTGTTTCAGGAAGTTCTCTTTTTCCATAAGGATATGAACTTGTTGAGAATATGTTATCTAAATATGATAATTTATGTAGTTGAAGAGGGGTATCATAGGTGAACAGTCTTGATTCTTTCATCATTGGTGTTTTTAAGCTTAGAGACGAGCACTGAAACAAATGGCCTGTGAACTACCAGTCAAAACCTCTGCAATGTTTCTCAAAAAACCCCGATGAAAAATGTAGTGGTGGAGGTTTTCCAAGAAATCATCCAGACTATAAAAGATAATATTCCATACAACAGAGCAAATGGACAAACACCAAGGGTGTGGGGGATGACGACTAGAAGGAGCTTTGTGTAAATAGTCCTTGCTTAGGCTGCTGCTATTGTTCAGTGATGGGACTAATTCCAGGATGGAGGATAGTGGGAAATAAGGCTCTTAAAATGTTGTGTTGGCCAGTGCTAATGAACATACCTCTTGTGCAGATTGTCTATCCTTTTGCTACCTGTTTTTTATCTTCCCACTTAAATCCTCCTTCAGGCCATATTTTATGAGAATCTTAAAATCTCATTTGCAGTGGAGTCTCATTGCAGGGTAAATTTCATAAAGGCCTGTTGATTTTTCTCTTAAGGGTGTTTTTGAAGGGTGGTGGAGTTTCAGCTTCAGCCCTGCCCCTCACACCACCAGAAGGCTGATTTGCTACTTCCTTATTCCCAGTTCATTTAATTATACTGAGTTATCTCTTACCCCACTTGATGACTTAATTTTGCCACTCTCTTGTGAAAACTTAGGAAGTGCTGTATCATTTAAGATGCTTTTGAGAGTCTTAGTTACAGAAGGTGTAAATCGAGTTAAATAGTACAGTTTGTGAGTCTCGACTCATTCATTGTCAGGAGAGATTTGTTGTTAGATGACAAAGTCCAGACTACAGCTGAGCTAAAAAGGCATTTAATAATAATATATGCTTTTTAGTCCAACTTTCTTCCTTCTTGTCTGGGTTGTGGTACTGTGTGTTTCAACCGCGTTTGTGCTGTCAAGCCATGCTGTGATCCTGGAGGATGCCAATGATGTTTAAACCTTGCCTGCAAATGTGCTTTTTAAACTGCTCGAACCCTTGAGTTGACATGGTCCTCAAGCCCAGCCTACTTGCATTCCCTCGGTTTTAATTGCAGTCTCCCCAAGTTACTTCCTTGCTAGTTCAAGAAATCCTTGGTCCTCGCACCAGAGTATTAGATTGGGACATTGAGAAAAGATTTATGCAGCTGGATTTGTACTGTTCTGAAAGGGAAGGGATAACTTATTGCCAAGACAAATATTGTCATTATTTTTGGATTGCTTACTAAAAGCAGCCAAAAGCAATGCATAAGGGATAAACAATGGAATTTAAGCTAATATTTTTCCATTAAAAATTTATTTTTTTATTCCTGTCATCAAGATATATGCTTTTTGAATGTAGCTTGTTTTGAGATGTATGGCTCCTAGAATTGTTTACTTTCAGTCAGACATTTACAAACCTGGATAGGTTTTGCAAACTGTTTTCATACATATTAGCCTTTTTTCTGGAAATGGAAGCTGAGAATGTTATCTAATAATTTCTTCTACCTTTATGACCCAAGCAGGCTGAAAAGCAGTCTTGTTCTATATTTTCCTCAAATCATACAGCTGAAAAACCTATAGAACAAAATCTGTGATGAGACTATTGTTCCTGTAAGATTTTTTTTCTGTTGACATTTGTCGGTGTATCAACTGCCTACATTGTATTTCGTATAAGTATCTTCAATTGTTTTCTGTAAACAGAAACTGTCAGGTTAAAAAAGACAAATCTCTTTGACTTAGGGACCGTAATTTGGACTTTTTTTGTTGTTGCTTATATTACTACCCTTTTAGGTTTTTGTTGTTGTTGTTGTTCCTCTCTACAAGAATAACTGTTGAACTTAGAGTTACGTGACAGTTCTCTTTTGGAGAAGATACCAGAGGTGATAACCACTTACATGTTAGTCATTATAGTTGCTCCTCTTTTGTTTTGGGTCACTTCCATGACAGATAGTTGATGTGAAAAGGCTACTGCGACTAATACATGAGTAACTAAAGGAAATTAAGACTCCCCTTCAGAATTCTGCTGAGGTTATGATTTTGCACACCAGTTTTGAATGACTACTTTGAAAGAATGTTGGGTTTCAAGTGTCTTGCAAAGTGGTGGATCCAAATGCGAAATACTCGTCAGTTTTTGTGTATAAGTCAGTAAAAGCTGTGTCAGTATTTCAGTACCACCAAATTACCTTGCTTAAATGCTGCTGTCGTACGGAAGTGAATATTACTGTGAGAAATTCTGTTTTCTAATTTGTGAATGGAATGGTCATGGGAGTAGGCATCCACAAAATTCATCTATTTCATGATTTCAGAAAGTCTGCTTAATCATGGGACATGGGAAAAGTGAAAAAGTGATTTGTTCTCCAAAGATTTGATAAGCATTGATTCTAAAAAGTATAAAATTTTGCTTTCAATGAAAATGCTTCTTCAAACACTTAAGAGTAACTTACTAATAAAATTAGTTAGTTTAAAATCCTGGATAAATACCTAAAATAGCAGAGATAGAAAATTCAGAGGTAGATTATTTTGAAATATGCCGGTATATTTTTGAGCTTCTCAATTGCAGCCCTGAATTTTCTCTTTTTCACTGCAGTTCATATTTTGTGAAACTTCTTGGATAGCTTATATTTAAGGCTATATTCACTTGCCTGAGTAAGTCAAGTAAATATTTTGTTATTAAAATTGTATACATCTGCTTATGTTAGTGTGCTGTGTAAAATGAGACCTCACTGAGGTAACCACACAGATAGGCGTATGGCGTAGTGAAGTGTGGTAGCTGTGTACTGTACCCACATTCTGTGCTGAGCAAAATCACATGGACTTCCAGAAATAAGCAATGTTTTCTAAGAGCAGCTTTATTTAATGTTGCAGCAGCAAGTAAGTGTCATTTGTACCATATAATTATGTAAATTGGGTGCTAATAAATACTATTTTTCAACATTTTGGTTTGTATTCATAGTTCTGCATTTTATCACAGGATGTGTGTTGTCTTGGAGTGAGTACGGGGAGGAGGAGGTGGGCTCAGACTAGGAGAAATAGTCATGAGTTTGGAGGGGCTTGAGGACGCTTCACGTGAACTTCCTTTTGAACTCTGCAAGGTGTTACCACACAGTAATGGCAGTAGTGGCCCAGTTTTCCTGTTCTCTGTATGTCTTGGTTTTGTACAGCTCTGCCGTCTTGGCACAGCCGGCACCGGTGTCTTTCCATGCACTTCAGCACAGTCCTCCAGTATCTTGGTGGGGTGAACCGACATGTGGAGTGGGCATGGGGCCGTTGTGCAGGAGCTGTTCTGTCAGCAGCGCATTGGTCACAGCAAGACACACTGCACTTTCTGGGAGAACATTCATTTAACATAAAAATAAATGTGTGGTTTTACCCTTGGAGAGTGGATGAGGGAGAGCAAACCACACATCACAGATGGTAGCTGCGTTGCTACGGGAAGATGCTCAGAATGGCACTGTTGAGGGGGTGGTATGGGAACTTACACAGAGCTGAGCAGAACTTGTTAATGAGTTTGGGTTTTTTCTAAGCTTGTAGGTGGGATAAGCAAAGTTCTCGTCTCCTCTTTGTGATAGGTAAAATAACCCTTGTGATTTAGTCTTACTCATCCTCGTCATAGGAAAGGAGAAATTGCATCATAAAATAATGCAATTGTGTTCAGTGTTCTGCCTCCAGAGTGGTCATTGGAGGATTCCTGAGGTAGGGAGAAAGAAGTTTTTATGAAAAATGTAAGAGTGACCCCCCCACATGGGAGGCCTTCCCAACATCCTTATGGGTTTGATTATGAACAAGACATCTCCCCATAATGATTTGTGTGTAAGAAAAGAGTTTTCTCTTTGGCCATATGGTGAAACTTCTAACAACCATTTCTGTTTGTGATTAAAAAGAAGTCATTTCTATGAGTGAGTGCTAGAGTTCTTGAACTGAATTATCACGGGTTTTATTAGAAATCAGAGAAGGGATTCTAATGGGGATAAGAAAAGTAACACTTCTGTCTCCTGCCATTCAGTGTGACTGACAGCTGTGAGTGATGTAGCTAATACAGTGCTAAAGCCTGTGATACCGCCTCAGTTTAAGTTTTTAAGGAGGAAAAAAAAAAAATATACAACCTTGAGGAATTTGAGGCACTCTGGTTTATAGATGCAGGCTTGCAATGTTTTCAGTGTGTGAGTGTTAGCAGAGGTGGATGGCCCTGCACTAAGACTTCTCAAACTGAGATGGGAAAGAAAAGGGGTCCAATTGTTTCTTGTGTGTTGCTGATCAGCATAAAAAAAAATAACAAGGGGAATGACTGACTTGTTCAACCATGAAGTATTTTAAGGTACGTATACCACTGAAGTCTGACTTAGTGTTTGGTGTCTAGATAATATTTCTGATATTTACTGCTTGCTTTAACTTACCAAGCAGATAATGTGGGTAATTTTCTGCAGAGTTTACAGGTAGGGTGCTAAATCCACTAAGGATGTTTAAATTGGATTGGTTCCATCTGGATGCTTGACACCAGAGTTTTTCCTGGTTACTGGAACAGTTGCCCTCGTGCTGGAGGGCTGTGAGGGGAGAAATGTGAGGAGCAAGGGGAAGCTTGTCAGAGAAGCAAAACTCGGTAGCTGCTGTGGGGAAACCCTCCTCTTGCTGAACCAGCAAATCAGCTGCAGCAGCTGAGGAGCAGGAGGGTATGCACAACAAGTAATGCCTTCTGTGCAGGTGGCACAGTGACAGCAGAAGTGCAGAGTGTCCCACCCCTAGGTCAGTAAGGTAAGATACTGCTGGGAAACAGGACGTTTGAGTTACCTCTCTCTGAAGAGATGGTTGCATTTTGTCTTGAATTCAACTGGTCACCCAGAATGTAAGCAGCTAATGCTGGAGTTAGAACCAAGAGGTGCTGTCACTGAGCTCCCCCAAGGCTTCTGGAACTTGAATATCAGCATTTATTTTCATGTGGGTGTCAGCCCAGCTCTTGAGTGCAAAGTTGCTTATTTCCTAGGGAGAAGGTGATGAGACAGCCCCCTTTAGACTAAGTATCCAGTGTCTAGTTAAGACTGCTCCCAGCCATGGCCAACTGCCTGCCTCCAAGTCCAGCCCATTGGTACCTTTCCTTTCTGCATGCCCCAGCCAGATGGCAGGTTCCACTGCACTGGTCAGACACCTGAAACTAAATGGCCCAGCATCAAGCACCTGGACATCTAGATTCTTTTATGATTCAGCCCTGCATCCAGAAAGTGAGTAGAGATAGTGTTGGTTTTTTTGTTTGGTTTGGTTGTTTTTTTGTTGGGTTATTTTTTTTTCAGCTTCCAAAAGAAGTCTGGTTCCAAATAAGGCATGATCTTGCAGACTTGGGAAAGCATGTATGATTTTCATGGCTTTCGTCCATTAGACTCTGCTTCAATGACTGATTCATCTGATAGGTAATTTGGTGGTTCTTCGTCTGCTAACATGTTCTTTTTTGCACCTGAGCATGTAAAACAATGACACTGAAACACTTGAGACTACCAACTTTGCTAAGTCTTCCATAATCTAGTAAGAACCTCAGCTGCATTTCAGATACTAAAATGGCATGGGCCATATTTGGTGTTTATTTTTTAACCATATATAGACAACATACACTGCATATGTCTTTGGGACAATTTTATTGCAAAAGTTATAGCAACTTGTATTGATAAGCTCAAAATAGGTTGGATGTGTTACAGAAGTTCTGCTGCTTTCTTCAAACAAATATACCCTGTCAAACACTTAGGAAGATTTATATGTAAGTTACCTTTTTTTTTATTCTTACAAGTTTTGAGGCTTACACTTAAGTTTACAGTGTTTATGAATAGGACATCAAAGTTTAGATGAGAGTCAGATTAAACTTTGAACCACTTTCACACTTTGAGATCCAACAATTTCAAGGTCATCCTAAGATGTTGTTAAAAGTACACTTTGGCAACCGAGGGCTACAGTTGTTCTGTAAAAAAACTTAAGATAAACCAATTAAACAGCAAACCCTGTAGTGCCCTTTATAAGTGCTTGACATAGAAGAAGATACAAGATAGCTGTGCAACTTCCCTGTGAAACAGCATTTGAAAGCTCACTGTCATTGCTTCACTTTAAGCTTTTGGAAGAAATTAAAATGCATATTCTAAAGAACATGTGTGTCTCTAAGTGTTCCTAATGCCTGGGCCATCTGTGCTGTGCTTTTTGGCAAAGCACAAGTGAAACACTGGGGAGGCTCTGCAGAGTACCAGTCTTCCATGCTGCAAAGGAAAGGCCGGTATAAAAAAATCTATATGGTGGTAAACTATTCTGTTAAAAATTAAACTACAATATTAGGAGTAACTAATACTTAAGACTTGGTCCTTTTTTTCTCAGATAGTTTCATATTAAATGCCAAGCAAAAAGGTTTTCAGACAATAAATCTTGTGCCTGAACTGAAGTCCCCACCAGATTCAGTTTATGCATTTGAGTTTTGTCCCTTGTGATGTCCCTTGTTGACAGAGGAAGATGGTTTCAGTGGAACAGAAGTGAGGGAGGTGGGCCAGGAGATGGGGGGGGTGTCAGGGGTTGCTCTGTTTCTACCTAGCTCTCTATCCTTAATCTTTTTTTTTTCCCATGCCAAGAGGCTATTGCTGTGGAATTGCAGCAGCACAGATTAGTGTTTAAAACTCAGCATATAAACACATTTTATGTCTATATTTCCTCTTTTTGGAAGGTGGCAATGCCCTGGGTCTTCTGTCTGGGTATCATTATTGTACTGATGATGTTCACTTGAAGCTGGAACTGAATGTTTCTTCTAAGGTGAAGATCTGAACCTTCCCAACCTTCTCTGTGTAAAACTCCTGTTTTAGACAGGATTTGTTTTGATAACGTCTTGAGAGGACCCCAGCCTGGCTTATGTTACTACACAAGGGGGATCATGAAGAATCTGTTCTCATTACTTTAGATTATGCTTACTAATTTTTGAGCTACTTCTGTCATATTTCCAAACATAATAATTTAGAAGACTTTGCTACTTCTGTGGACAGAGTCTCCCTTATGGCAATTTATTTCAATTAACATTTTTATGTGACTACTAAACAAACATCCTGGGTCGCAGTTATTAGAACTATAAATGCTATTAAAAACCTAGTTTGAGAGTAGGATGTGAAATTTGAGATATAATTTCTTCCTATTTCCTTTTAGTTCCACAAGCCTAATGTGGTGTGGCTTTGCTTGCCAGAAGGTGCATGAACGCACACGTTTATTGGCTCTGAAACTCCATTTCCTTAGATAACTTTTCCTAATGAACATGTTTTCTTAAATTATACTGGATGGAAACATAACCAGCATCTGCTGCTTCCTAATTAAAGTGCAGTTCTTTTGACTCTCTTAAATGAGGCACTCCCCCTTACCGACTAGTGATACAGCTACTTCTCCACCTGAGAAACAACCATGTGTTTTGAATAATCCAGGGCTTTAGTAGGCTTATTTTGAAATCACTCCATAAAACAGAAGTCAATCCCAGATTTGGGAAAGGGTGTCTATAAATGCTCAAAATGCTGCTTTTCCCAGTATATAATACAGAACTTTGGCTAATTCCCTCTTAAATCCTGTTAATGGCTCTTGAATAGCTCTCCTCACACTAGAAACTGCTGTAAACTGTTCTGAGCTGTGGCTTAATGAAAGAGCAGCAGGTCTATAATGCTTTGTAAGCATGACTGTAAGCAACTTAAGCCCACAATTTTTCTCAAAGTTTCTCCTCTTTACTAGCAGCTGTCCTGTGGTGCTTCAGGCCTTGAGCCACACAAGAGCAGATCAAAACAGCTAAGGGGACCAGCCGCTTCTCAAAATCAAATATTAATGCAGTGCTGTAGGAGACCAGATTGGAGCTCCTGCATGTTGGCTTGGCTGCTTTGCGGATCTGGGGCTTTACTGGCATTGACAAATGGTTGTAAGGTCCCACAAACTGACTTTTTCTTCTCGCTTCTTTTCCAGTCTCTGGGTTTGGATAAATTTCAGTGCTAGAGTTTACATTAGATGAAGCTTAAGTTGCTGGCAATACAGCTTATGGAGAGAGTGCCTGCTTTTAAAAGGGTGCTCAGATTTGATTTGTGTCCCCCCACCCCATAAAAGCATCTGGTATTTTCAGCCCTGACCTGAGTGTTGTCTGGTGAGTAGTGCCACATGAAGATGCTTCTGCCACAGTAGCTGAGCAGCACGGCTGCTCCCTGAGGGGAACCTGGTCACTTGAGGAAGCAGGTGATATATTTTAAGGAGCTTTTTTGTGCCCAAAGGTGGGAATCAGACAGGCTGGGGCTCTATACTGGAAGCAGCTTTTCAAACAACTCCAGTTACTTCCTCCCTGTTTCCTGCCTCTATTGCTATCCATTCAGATCTAAAGCCTGCAAGGAAAAAAAATAATAATCATCAACAGTCTACACAGAGCGTTATCATGCGTAAAGACAGAGCTGCAATCAACCTTGCTCACTGGAAATTGCCAGAGAAAAACACTTCCAGTGTTTCTTGAACTAAGGGCTAGTATTGCTTCTGTGGCATGTGGTGTGCCTTCAGCATGGCACCCAAGGGTCCTGCCTTGCTCAAGTCCATCAGTTCCGGGGCTGTGAATTAAATTCTGTGCAAATGTTTTGGATGAGCTGATTAACAAAGCGGTAGAGGTTGTCAAATTCATCCACGAAGAAGGAATGCTCCTTATCGGGATCAGTTGCGATGGCTTCCAGTTCATCTTGGGCTGCCCAAGCAACTCCAACAGAATAAGCTATAACTCCTGGAAAGAAACCCAGAGTTTAGAATGAGCATAAAGGTTGTTAGTGCATTAAATTTGATTTAAGACCAGTACTGCAAATATAGTTACTAAGCCACCAAAATGTGTGCAGTGAATTGCAGAGCTCTCTGTATAAGACCAGTATTTTCAAACTGGCGGAAAGGTGTACTTTGTGCTTTGGAAGTACTTTTTGCCAGTGGTGAAAAAGTTTAAAAAATAGGAAAGCTTCTGCTCTGGGTCTGAACGGCAGATTCTTGTTTCACTGCAAATGTCTTACAGTTGCATTAGAACGTGTATGGCTATCCGGACAGAAAGCCAAAGGAGGCTTCATGTGTTACTAAGACAAATGTAAGTACAAATCCCCTGAGATCTTCTAGACGTAGCTGCATTTTGCTAGGTTTATGTGATTTTAATTTTTTTTATTATTGTATTCTTTTTTTTGAAGTTACTCATTCAGATGTTAAACAGATGCTGGTCTCGTTAAAGTGCAGTGAGACCCCAGGATGAGGTACTACTCCTCCTTCATAAGGTTTTGTCCAGTGACTTCCAATTGTAACAAACTGCATTCTTTTGACCTCTATAAGTGCTGACGCATGTAGGGAGAGCAGGTAATGATAGAAGAGCTTACCGTTCTGGTGAGCTGCCATGGCTGGCACTCTGACATCATCATAAGACCTGCCATCTGTAATAAGAATCATGATCTTTCTTTTGTTGGGTTTGGATTTGCTGAACAGCTGCTCCGAGGCATAGCTGATGGCTGCTCCTGTGCTGGTCCCACCACTCCAGTAACCGATCCTTTTGATAGCACTCAGCACATCCTGCTTTGTGCTGTACTTGTCAAAGCTGAACTCAAGCCTTTGCTCATACGTGTACTGAACAGCTCCGATGCGGGTGTCAGTATCTGAAATTTCAAACTCCTTGCTGATGTTGGCTATGAACTGGAGGACTGTGCGGAAGTTGCTGGTGCCTACGCTGCTGGAGCCATCGATTATGAAACCAATGTCGGCAGAATTGAGGCACGTCTTGCTGCAAGCCAGCCGATCGGTGTCACACACCCGCTTCACCAGGGGCTGCACCACCTTGTGTAGGCTGAACCAGCTGGGCACATTGATGGAATAGAAGCCATTTGTCCTGCACACTGCCTGCAAGGCAACACCAGGACAAATTAAATGGAAGTTCAGCCTGCCTGTTTCACCTGGGGTACATAACTGTAAATACAGGCTCCTGGACAAAGCAAGCTAGAGTCTGAAGTGGCCTCTCCTCCAGTCACCGTCTGCTTCCCTGGGAAATGATATCAATTTTACTTCACAGATACTTCTCTAACAAGACCATTTTCCCGGCCTTTCTTTAAAGAAGCTGTGGAATGGAGCTGGTATTACAGTAGCAAAAGAAATGTAATAAGCAAGTATACCACCTTAAGAAGCATCCAAATCACAAGGCTGCTCTTAGTGGGGCTCCACTAGGCATTATGGGAGCCTGTGTGTTTGCCAGGTGACAACTTCAGCTCCCATTGTTCAAGGCAACTAGAAAAGTCTTTCATACTGACAAACCCTACTGCCTTGACTGAAACCTGAGACTGAAATTGGGTTATCCTTGGTTTGTACCCTTATAAGCAGAAAAAAACCTGGCAATTTTGGTGAGAATGCACAAAGCCTCTAAAGATTCTTGTGCAGAATACCTGTAGGGAGCAGATCTCTGGGAATCTTCTATAGGGGTATCAGGAGTCAGGAAAGTGGGGGTAGGAAGTAGGCGTGGCACAGAAGAGGGAATGGGAGAAGTCAAGTGGGGTGAAGGGTGGATCAAGGAGTGGTAGAGGCAGACTGGTTTAAATTGTCCTTGGCTTTAGTGTCTTTTAAATGCTAATGCCTCATGTCTCTGGGTAAGAATATTTTGTTAAGCCAGCCTTTATCTATCAGCTTTGTGAGTGTCTGAGTGCTTTAAAATACCGAGGCACTGTTTTCTTGGTGCCTGTTCTTGACTTGATAAAGCTGAACAGCTCCAAGGGATTTACAGTTCCCACCATTCTGGGCTCCTCACTGTGTTCTGCTCTTGTTTGCTCTTACTGTCTTGCTGCTATTTTAGTGTTATGAAGCAGCAGTATAAAGTCACCATTCCTCCTTTACCTTCTTATTCTGAGCTGACTCTACACCCACTTCTGACTTGGCCCTGGCAGGTTTGCAGATGCTCACCATAGCTTTGCCCTTTTAAAACCATTAAATGCAAATGAGACTACAGTCCAATTGAATGCTGACCAGAGATGGCACGGCTACCTTAAGCAGGTTGAAAACTCATGGGAGATTGTTTTGTGGCAGAGCAACACAGCTCAGATGGAAATCTGTTTTCTGAACATACTCCTGCTGTAATTGGGTGCCAGCTTGGCTCAAAGCACTGTTGAGCAGGCAACTACCATTAGAGCCAAATACAAACCATTCAAGGCTTACATTCTCTTTTCTTGTAGTGCAGGGCAGGGATTTACTCTTTTTCCAAGAGCTACCATGAAGTCCATAGCAACAGAAACAAGTAACAGAAAAATAACACGCAACAGATTAACCGTGGAAACAAAATGTTTGAGTTACCTCTATATAGCTGAACAACTGTGACATGCCTGTGTTGGGAGAGTCCGAGCATTTGTGTGTATGGTACCTGTTTGTAAATGCACCACTGACATTAAGTTTACAGGGCTCCTCAGCCTTTGCTAGGTGAGAGACACACAGCAGGAGACTTGTGGAAAGCTCAGGCTGCAACTGTGCTTTGTCATGCTACTCTATATTTAGAAAACCTCTTATCTCAGTATGACTGCAGGTTTGTGCTGATGTTTAGTAAGTAAAAAACCATTTGCTCCATGATGGACCTCAACACAGAACTTTACTGAATTCATCCTCTTTCTGACTTCAGCATTGCTGTCTGGTTCTTTGTACAGGAGACCACAAAATGGTATAAGCAGAACAAGAAATTAACCATAAGCAGTAAGAAGAAAAGGGAAATGCCCTGAATGAAACAGCTTGGAAAGTGTAGAGTCAAGCTCCTGGCCAGAGCCCATCCCCGTAAGTACCTTGTCCACAAAGTCTGGTTCAATAACATTCTGCTTCTCACTTTCAGCAGCTGCTTCAATAGTGACAAAGAAAATGTTGATCCCTGATTCTCTAGCCAGCCTGGAGGCCTCCTCCACTCGGTCGGTCGGCCACCCATCCACCATCACTACAACCACATTGGGCGCTCCACCTCGGTTTCCATTAGCATCCAAAAAGAAGTTTTTGTTAACAAATGAAAGTGCCTTCCCTGGAATAAAAGCAGAGATGAGGATGAGCTACAAGTCTGGAAACACTCTGCCTGATAATAATCACAAACACAGGAATATCTGCCTGAATATGAGGAGAAGCTTCTTTACTGTAAGGATGACAGAGCACTGGAACAGGCTCCCTGAGAGATTGTGGTGTCTCGTTCTCTGGAGATATTAAAAATCTACCTGGATGTGGTCCTGGGCAACCTGCTGAAAGTAAACCTGTTTCAGCAGGGGTATTGGACTAGATGATCTCCACAGGTCCCTTCCAACCCCTGCCATTCTGTGAAAAGGTAGGCAGAATACCAATTCCTATTGAAGCCCTGCTGAGAATGAGGGAAAGCAGTTTCTGTGACTGTGTGAGCAGGAGGGGAGGTTGCTGCTGTCAGTGCCTCCTGAGCTGTCCTGTGCTGAACACTATCTGTCCCCTCCCTGTGGCCGGGCGGGGGGTGAGGGTGACAAGCTGAGTTAACAAGGATCCCTGATGTATTGGTGGGACTTGCTCACAGGAGGAAGGTAAATCCTGACCAATTGTAATGGACTTGCAGTGCCCTGGACCAGTGCAGTCAGGTCATGGTGGGAGCAGTATCCCCCTACCAGCTCTGACCTAGTGCTGAGCACCCTTTGGTCTCTGGCTCTCTCCCTGAGCTGAGGACATACAAGCAGCCTCATTACCTACCAACATTGGAAAGTCCACCTTTCTGTATGATTTTGTCAATGGCGTTTCTTATGTCCTTGGAACTGACATAAGTTTTTAAGTCAAATTCTGTAGAAGGGTCATCACTAAAAGAAGAAACGGGAGCAATTGTTAGGTTTTTGTTTCACATACAACAATACAAAAGCTGTAGGCTCTGGATCTGCTACCCAGCTCCTGAGTGCAAGCTGGCCTGAGACCTTTGGCATGTGTCAACCACAGAGCTATAGCTGCCAGGGCATCCAGTCATGCCCCGTGGCAATGGAAGCAGCTGCATGAGAAGCTCTTACCTGTACTGAACAATACCCATCAGAGGACCAGCCCTGCCAATGCCAAGGGCTTGAGCTATATTACCAAGGAACTGCTTCTGGAGCTGAAAGCGGCGTTTACCAATGCTCCAGCTGCCGTCCATCAGGAAGGACAAATCAACTTTGCAATCTGAGGAGAGACACGGAAACATGGAAAATATTTTTAGTCCATTCTGATAGCTCTGCTGTTTGTCAAGTCACTCCATCCAGTGACTCATCCTGCTGCACAAGCTCTACCAGAAAGCATTTGACAAGAACAAGTTACACTTTGGGGTTCAAGTCTGTTCTGCAGTTTGGTAAACATGGTCCTTGCTATGATTTTCTCCTGTATAACATCCAAGCCTGACTGGGTGACAAGAAGCAGTTCCCAGGGGTCAGTCTAGGAGTGCCACTTTTGGGGGCTAGGGAGGAGAGGTCAGCTGTGCAAGAACAAGCTGCTTCGTGTCCTTTGACCTTGGCTGCAGATTAGGCTTGGCCCATTTTATTCATTGTCTGGAGTGGTGAAAGTTTGTAAAGCTAGATGTGACCCTTGGATTTTGTGGTCTGGCCAGCTGCAGAGCACAGACTATAGGGATTTACTTGGTTACAAATTTCTGGGCTTAACTGATATAACAGACGTAACAGGAACAGTTCACATACTATGTTAACGCTGTTCAGAAAGGAGGGAAGACCCACTCAGTTCCCTAAACATGTGATGTCTGAGATGTGCCTCGGTGCAAAGGACATTACAGGGTCTCTTCAAGTTGCTGCTCACGATAATCCTGGAAGCTCTGCACTTCTGAATGAGAATCAGCAGCAACTTCATTCTGGGCTGGAGCTATAACACTGGGAATGATGATTTCACTTGGTGTGCTCAGATTGAGTGGAGGCTCTTGTTGCCTGTAGCTGTAGGCTTGTACCTAGAGTAATGGTTGGACAGCAGCAGTGTGCTGTTATGTGTTGCCTCTCTGTTGCTTTCAGCACTTTCTAGAATAGCTGTCCCTGCAACCAAACAAATTCTTCCCTCTAATTACACAGATGAAACTCATCTTTATGCTTCTGTGAATGCTGTCTTCATCACTGCCAGCCTGCTTTTACTTCTCTGCAAGTTAGTGGTAAAACATTCATCATCTGGACTGCAATCAGGAATGAGATCAAAACTTGGCTTAACTAGAGCGCTAATTAACATTTTCTCCCTCTGGCGTCCGGGTCATCCCCATCTCTTGATTTCCCTCTGATCATGCCTCCTACCAATCAGACTGTCTAAAATAGTGTGTTTTAATCATTAGGTAGCCCAAAGGCTACAAAGCGCCAATTGTTCTTACTCGCTTATGCAACTGCCTCCCATCTCATTACCTTCAGTTTTTTCCCCCTGTAGCTGTCTGTTTTTCTAATTTCAATAATGCTGAATTATAGAAGCGTGACTGAGAACCGTGTGCTTTCACAGCAGATCGTGAGGCAAGGCCGGGAACCCACAACAAATAATACCTCAATTAACAGCCAAGTATTCCTGAGTTTCCTGTCCTTCAGAGGGAGCCACACCGTGCGGTCTATATGTCAAAAGCGGGGAGTTTGTTAGACAGCACGGTCCAGACATGCAAAGATTGACATACTCTTACATACAGACTTAATTTCTGGGGCAGAATCAGACAGTAGGAGTATTTCGGTTCTGGGACATTAGTTGGACTCAGCAAGAGCACAGGCTAAAGGTGCTCTGTAGGGAGCTGAGTGCTTTCTGATTTTCAGGGAGGTGAGATCTGAATTATAGCTTTTATGGTCCTAGAGGTATCAGCGGGATGAGAGTTTTGATTCTGTTGTGCCGTGCTGGAGGTCAACTGCTGGAAACACAGCTGTGCTTGCCTGTGTCTCTGCTAACACTGAACTCTGCTTTCCTGCAGTGCAATTGAGTCTGTAGGGCAGATCCTTCCCATTTTCTTCTTCTTTCCCTTATTTCTATATCAGTTTTAAGTGTATTTGGCAACTTTGATAGGGAAATATACTTTCAAATATTGGGAGGAGCACATGGGAATATATAGATGTTTGGTTCAATAGTTAATGTAAAGAGTCCTTGAAATGCCGGTTCTGTGAGAGATGAGACGGCGTTCAGCTGCTGGAGGATGGGCAAGAGAGGACCCAGGCACTGTTGGGAGGGTGAAGCCCCCTCTTCAGGGCAGCTTCCCATGAGGAGGCGGCAGATGACCCTGTCTGTCCCCACTCAGCTTGTGTTTTCTTTCTCCTGCTCCGGGTGCCATCTGAAGATGAGTTAATGGGCAAATCTGCCTTTAATTACAAAGGACTTCTACAGATTTCCTTTTCAGAGCAGAAGAGCTTTTATCTCAAGTGAGGGATCCTTGGTGCTCCTCCTGCATCCCCTTCCTCCTTGCTGCAGCAGGCACTTGGTCCCTTTCTCAGGTGGTTTCCTTCCCTCTCACCCACTGCTGTGGGAAGGGTACCTGCACTCCGCCTAGCCACAGGAGCCTACTGTGGTCAGCAATGCTTGCTCATCTAACCCTGGCTGCAACACATTGTTTTGCTGTCCTCTGCCATCAAAATCCCTGACTGAAGCTCTGCTCCTCAAGAACGGGGAGCTGATACTGCCTGGGAAGAGGTAGCGGTGAGCAGCCACCGTCTCCCTGCACAGGTAAGTTAAATCTTGGCTGTTATTTCCTTCCTGTAGAAGCAAAAACTAATTATGTTATGAGAGGGGTTAGTGGAAAACACACGCTGTTCATCTGCAAGGGAAAAATACATCCCTTGAGTTTTTTAGGCTTACCTGAAAACTTACCTTTTGCTATTCATTTGAATGCATTCTAGCAACATGTAATTAATAAAAAGGTATCATTTAATTATAAAATTATTTCTGAAGTACATACTTGGGTTCCCCTGGGAAATGGACTCCAGTGGCTTTGGAATCAATTCTTCCTTTGAACTGAAGCCTAGAGAGAGGAAGGAAAGGATCCATCAGCGTGTGCTTGGTAGCTGCCCTAGCTCTGGAGGGAAGAAGGCAATGGTGTGTCTGCAGAGTCCCCCATGGCCTGAGGATTGGTGTAGGAGGGAAACAAAGATGGGGAGCACATGCTTGGAGTGTACCTTCTTCCACTTATGTTGCTTCTAGGAAAAAACAAGAGTGGAGGCATTTCTAGAAGTGCCACCAAAATCTCTCCAAGCATGAAATCTGACTCCCCTTTGTGAGTCAGTCCCCTCAGTGCAAGCATTTGAGAGCAGCATGCACAAGTGGAGGGTTCCTCAGGTGCAGAGGCTGGTGACAGTGGTGTGAAGTAGTGACCTTCCAGCATTTTGCCCCTGAGAGAACCAGTGCTGCTTCACTTGTGCTTTATAACAAGTGGCACAATGTCTGAAGCAGACAAGTGACAGACTTGTCATACTGCTTTTCTGTCTGGAGAGAAAGGTATGAACAACAACTCACCCAACCATGTTGCAGCTGGGGAAACAATACAAACCAGAGCTCCTCAGGTGCTCCAAGAGTTATTTTGGAAAATAACAAAAGAAACAGGATAAATAGTGGCAGAGAGCTACAATCAAGTAATAGGAAACAGTCTTATAGGTCCCTAGTGGATTTTAGCTGAGGCCCTAGTTGAGATTTTTGGATGGTAGCAGCTTTGGGAACATGAATTTATGTCCTTGTGAGATGCACTGGCTCACAGGACATCATCAGGCTGGTGTCAGAAGGTCTGAAAATGCTGCATTTCACTCATGACTTGAATGTCTGGTGAGAGTGTCCTACAGTACATCATCTTCCTGAGCAAGGGCAAAAGAACTGTTTATTCTCACCACAGTGTGAGAATAGTAAGGGGATTTATCTGGGATAATCTTCAAAAGAGACAGTAATGATCAGACAAGTCTCAAACCAAACATTCACCAAAGAAACGCTCAAAAGAACAGCAGAATGGCTTATTATTTTTAACTGCATATGAATTTTTATGAAAAAAATGGAGGAGGATGACTTAAATCTTAATATAGGAAAAAGAGGAGAATTCACTAGGTGCCACAGATTTTTTTTCTCCACAGCAGCCAGCCATGAGCAAGCTAAGCATGAGGGCAGCAGTATTTGTAAAGAGTGCAGGCAGCAAAGGACATCAGTGAAGGTCACCACCAAAATATGATGGGAAGTGTAACAGCTCTGAGCACATGCACCACCTAAGTTGGTTGCTGAAGATAATGCAGAAAATAGCCAAGAAAATGGGGGGAAATTCCAGCTCCCTTCATCACCACTGCTATTTCCATTCCAATTATGTCTAATGAGCAACCCCTCCTCGTAAGGGGGAAATGTAATTGCTCCAAGTCCTTCCAATTTCATGATGAAAGCTGTGCATAGTTTTGGGTTAGGGGCCAAGTTTGTATTAAGTCTGAGTAAGTAGTGCCTAATGTAAAGCTGACCTGATGCCCAATCCCCTGCTGGGAGGCTATAGGACATTGCAACATCCATACGTGACAGAAAGAATGCTTTGGCTTCTCGTCTTTAAATTCCCAATGAAGAATGTTACCAATGAAGAAAGTTTCTACTGCAGGGAAACAGACCTGCTAACTGCAGCACTGTATGATTTCCCTCTGCTTTGCTTGTCCCAGGCATCTGTTACTGCCTGCTCCTAGACACAGGACACTTATGCTAGCTGGAGCACTGGGCTTGGCCTGGTACAAGAGCCCATGTAGTCACATACAAATGAAATAGGTAAAGGGCACAAAGATTAGCCCTGCTTTGTTTATGTCAAGAGCCAGTGCTTTCTTTGTGTGTTTTGTGCGAGCCTTTCCCTGGCTGTGACCAGCTGGGTTAGTGCAGCCCCAGGGCTGGGGTTGCTTTTTGTCAATGCACACACTGTGCCTGCAGCCCCTGCATGCAGCCTCCCTATGCTCATACCCAAGCTTTGGAGCATATGTTTTCTGGACAGGCCATAGGGGCTCTCCACCCATCCTGACACTGGCTCTTGGTCTAGAAGTGCCTCACCTCCACAATTAGAGGAACTGACCCTCTACTGCTGGAGCAGGCTGGCCCCATTCGAAGGTGGGCTGTGGAACGAGACTCCAGCCGGCTTCATCCCTCCCAGCTGTCTAGCACATTGCTGGTTTGTGCCTCTTGTCTTGCCCCTCCTCCACACACCTGGGACTAGCACCCAGGCAAGGAACAGCAGAGAGGGCTCCCAGGGGTGTGCATTTGCTCACAGTGGGCCATTTGGGTGGGGAAAACATCAGCAGGGGGAGGCAGAGTGGTGATGGTGAGGCAAAACTGCCCGAGGCTGGACTCCTGACTGAGGAAAAGTGACATTTTTGGGGCAGAGGTGACACAAAACAGCTCTGTCCAGTGATCTCTGCTGCGGCAAACACTTCTGACCCTTTTCAAGACTCAAAGTCTTGCTTCCAGGGTCCAAATCTGCCTTTGGCCTGTGGAAGGGCATGAGTCAAATCCCGTACAGGTGTAGCTGCTTCTCCTGAGAAATAAAACCTCTGATATGTCAGGCACTGTGGGGCGTGGGTGATTGAGGAGTATTTTAACTGAAAATACTTGATGGGAGCAAACCCATCAGCTGCAGGCATGGAGGGGCATGAATGTGACCCGGGGAGGCACCAGTGGTACAAGGCACAAGCAGCAGAGGCATAGGGAGAGGAAACAGGGCAGGGTTAGAGAAGGAGAGTGAATTTTGAGCTTAGGCTAGTGTGTGTCTGTGGCTGCTCCTTGGATAAATACAAAGGAGGGCGGTTCAGTAGCCAGGGAAAATAAAGCAGTGGAGCAGGAGCTGTGGGAGAGCATTTTGAGGGAAGTGGCCATGGACCATTCTTTCTTGTAGGTTCAGACTGGGCCCTGTCACTCCACCTGCACCCACAGCCTCCCAGACCTGGCAGAGAAACCCCTTGTCAGTATGATTTGGCAACACCCCTTCTTTGCCCTTGCTTTGCCTATGTGAAAATGCCTGTGGGTACAGTCCCACAGACACGTTTTCAGGTGGTGCAAACCAGCCCCACTGCCTGAAGGCAGACCCCTCCTCTTGCCAGGCTCCCTTCTGCCTGCTTCTGCTGCACCACCAGCCGCTGTGCCTGCTTGCTGTCATAGAATCATTAAGGTTGGAAATGACCTTCAAGATCATGAGTTCAACTGTCTACTAAATGTTATCAAGAAGCATCAGTGTCAGTGGGATGCAGAAAGAAGGGGAAACTGCAGTTAACCTGGCAAGAAAGAAAAAGGTTAATGATACGCTGGATCAGCTCCCTCATAAATCTCACTCTCCGGCCACACAGGTGCCTGGGCAGAGGGTGGGTGGGAGGCAAGATGGCTGTTTTTGCTGGCAGTGCTGGCTTATGGTGGGTTTATCTGATGTAGCAATCATGGGCGACATAAGAGAGAGACAGATACAACAGAAGCAATGACTTGGACCTGTATGTGGCCTCTCTGTCAACCATGTGGATGAGAATGATTGTGTTTTCTTCTTTAAAACCTGCAATAGTTGGCAGTTTGCCCTCCTGACTCTGTATGTTCCACTACAAGCTTTATTTACATGGACACATAAAAGTTCCTCAGTAACAAAGCAAAACCACGCTTCATCCTGCAGCCTGAACACCACATACCTCACATGTGCCAGCTTGGTATTCCATATGTGCAGCTCCCCCCACTTGCCTTATTTGCAGAACAGAAAGTAGGTGGATTTAACACTGTAGTGAAATTAGATATTAATATGTGACATTTATTTTAGCAGCTAAATTGCATAGGGAAGCTAATTTGTAGCTATCTGCCTGTTTATCTGCATTCAAAAAAATCTGTATTCCTTACCCAGGCATACAGCTGACATTAGCTATGTTGCTATGAAGAGCCCAAGTGTAGGCAATGCAGCACTTTTCATTTTTATTTGCCAGTGCAATTACCAGTTCTTGAAGGTTGTGGGTCAGCTGGCTGATTTGTGCTTAGTGTGACAATAAGTTCACCCACCAATAATCTTCCCCAACTAATTGGGGAGGTGGTCAGTCTCTATAGGCCTCCCTGTTCTGCCAGTCCAATTGAATGTTGTTATTGCCATGGGAATTTCAGCTCCCTGCATAGGCACTCTACTCCATGCTAATTAAAGTTCCCTTCACTGATTGTCACAGCTGTCCATGCTGATTAAACTTCCCATTCATTTAAGTAAGACAGCAGTGACTACATCTATGCCAGAAACCATTTGTTTGAAGTGACAATCTGAGTTCATCAGACTTTATCAGACTAGTCTATGCAGGCACTTCAGTTGCTGAGAAACTATTAATACATCATCCCTCCCCCCATGCCCAGCCAAGAGATTGCTTTTAATGTAATCTGTCATTTTATGTCTCAAAAGACCCCTCTGCATCCCCAGTCCTACTGCCACTGCTTTTTCTAAATAAAAGAATTGATGGCTTAAGCTACAGAGGATAGAAAAGCCTCCTCTCTCCAGCTCAGATTGCTGCTGCTGGAGAAGGGAGATCTGTTCACAGTTGGGATGATGCAAATTTTGACTGAACTGCCACCACTGCTGACAGTGGCTTTGCAAACTAATGCATATGGGCTATGCGGCTCATCACAACCAGGGTGAGGATTAGTCATGCCTCAGCTTTGAAGTAAGCAGAGTGTTTGAGGGAATGGTCTTCACAAGTGCCACCAGCATAGCCTTCACCAGCAACAAAACTGGTGATGGGAAAGACATCCGATATTGGATGGTCCAGCCCCTCATAAGAGAGAGAGTACCCTGTCATGAATTGCTCTATAGTTTGCGTAGTTTGCTTTACATGGTCCCGAGGGGAAGGGATCCCTTAAATATTCAACATGGAGAATCTGCAGCTGATAGTTGCACAAGTCCTGATCTTGTTGCTACTTCAGCTTGCTATAAATGTAGAATTTTTTTTTCCCCTCACTCATCAGTAATTATAAAAAATTTATAATCTCAATTTTATCCATTTTAAGGCTAAAATGTCAGAAAATTTCACTGTTGCTTATTATCCTTTATGTTCGGCTTAAACTCTCCTTTTCTTACCCGAATGTCTTTCCTAAGTACATTGACATCAGAATAATCTGTCGTCTTCTACACTGATTGCAGTTCTAGATTGTGATCCCAACTGTGGAGGTCCAAAAATACCTTCTAATTTACAGATGGATTTCAGTAGCTAGAACCTCTTTCCTGCAATGTAGCTGCCAACTCTTTCTGGAGCTCATCTGTTCTGCTCCTACTTTAAGCAGGAACTTGAGATTCATGCAAGCACAGAAAAATTATAACCACTAAGATATAAATGACATACCTTATTTATAATTTTAAATACAGTAATTACTCCTTAAAAGCAGTGTCATGGGCCTGATGAATAGATTTAGCTTTTCCCAGGGGTGATAGAAACCATTTATTCCCAGACCAGTTACTAAATGGTTTAATTATTTACCTGTGTCAAAAAGGCTCAATCCAGGTTTCCACGAGTCTGTTTCCATTGTTTGCACACATGAAAGAGAAGAAAAAATATTATTGAAAATAACAGAATTAGTAGTGATTACAAATTTCTGACTCAATTTAGAAAGGTCAATTCATACAGTGAATTAACATTAACAACTAGGAACTAAGGAAATTGGTAAACCTGAAAACCTTTATGTGCACATTTCAAGTAATATTTCGAAGCCTCATACCGCTGCCTCCACAGCATTAATCTTTTTTTATGATTTTAAATAGACTTCTTTAGTTCTGTTTTGGTCTTTTTCCTCTAAATTGCATTGATACTGAGTCAAGTAGGCTTGACTTCAGTGTACTTTTGCTTGTCTAAGATCTTTTTCTGATGAAAATCTGCAAGTACCTTTCAACTACAGATTTCTCTATGTCCTCAGTCCATCCAAACACAAAGAAATTGTCTAAATTTTGCTTGCAGACTATCAGGCATGGAAACTTCATCAAAATTTCTGCTTTCCTAAATAAACCCTAAAATGTCTTTGATTTTGGACCCTGCTTTTCCCAAGAAGTGTCGGTTTGCTTTGTGCTATAGCCAGATGAAAGCCCTTGATTTTTAAAAAATATTCCAAGACCAGTCTTTTAAAGAAAAAAAAAACAAAGGCATCATCACAAGTCTTCAGTATAATAGTCTTGAAAAAAAAAATCTGGCTTAAGTGAGTATGGGATTTCAAGAGAGTTAATGTACATTGTCAAGAGCTAGAAGAGCTGAGACCTTCTTAAAAACGTGCAGTGAGGAGCTGTGCAGGTAACCTGTGTGCTAGGAAGGGTGTTTTCCCAGCTCACCCTTTTGCTAACCTGAGCTGATAAGAGGAAGTTCCCCAACACCCCATCTGAACTTGTAGAACTGATTGCTGTTTGCAGAGTAGTACGCGCACACTTGGTAGGATTAAGAGAAACAACTCTCCAAGTAGGCAAGGACTTGTTCGGGAATTTCGCTTTGATCATTAGAAAAATTGGCTGCTTGGAAGCAACATATCCAAGCTGCCAAAAGCTGGTCTGAAAAAACAGATCAGGACTCATTTGGAATATGAGAAGTATGTGTTTGTGGGTTTTTTAATGCTTGTTCTGTGATGAAGAAAGCAGAGGCATTCATAATGGGAAATTTGTGCTTAGTAATCACCTCTGGGGGGAGCTTAAGTAATTAGGTAGGGTCAAACTCTGCCTTTGATTTAAACAAGACTCAGCTTTATTGTCCCCTGCTTCTCTGGCAAAGATTCAGCTAGCCTGAGGATTGGCCAGCACATCCTTTGGTCCAGATATTAGGGCTCTTCCCATTTCAGCCCTGCCAGCAAGGCAGGTCTGTCACTCCAGGCTATCCCTCCTCTATGTGTGGTGTCACATAATCAGTGCATTGCCATGACCAGCATGTTTACAGGAAATGTATTTGCTCTGTTGTTCAGTCTAGGAAAGTATTGCCCCCTTGTCTCTCCTCTAAAGGTGGGCATTGGATTTAGACAAGAAAGAATCAGGTAAGCACAAAAAATGTGAGACTAGGAAAAAAAAAAAGAAATTACTGTGATATTGGTATGGCCAAAAGCTATAAGAAAGACACACACAGATGAAAACCAGAAGGAAAAAGAGACTGAAACGAGGAAAAGTAGAAAAATGATGGAACACAGTAACTCTTGTAAGGATGAGAAGTGTATCCATTTAAAATATGCTGCAACTAGGTAAACTATAATTTGTCACTTAAATATGAAGATTGCTGGGTAAACTTACCTGGCTGACATTATTCAGGAAGTCCTACTGCATAACAATGCCCTCTAACCTCAACCTCAGTGACCACTTTTCTCTCTCCTGTTGCAATACACCTGTGCTTCCTAGTTCTCACCAACGCCCTCAGGGCGCCAGGGGCACCATCACCATGGGTACCATCAAGGCACACACACAGCCACAGCCTCTCCCTTCCCAGGAGGTTTCATTGCCCCTGCTGGAGGTCAGCCATGCCACAGCATGGCTCTTTCATCTTGGACCAGGCTTGGGTGCAATGGTGGAGCTAGAGCAAGGACTGTGTGTGAGAAAGGGCTGTGGGAAGCATCTGTGGGTGCCTCCACCTGTGCTGCTTGGGGACAGTATGTAAATGCAGAACTTTGCCTTTGCATCTTGTACCTGCCTCTGTTCTTGTACCTTGCTACCCTGATCTTGATCCTGACCTTGCCTTGCTGGTCTGGTGTCCTGCCTCAGCTGGTCAGACCTGCCTAATTGCTGAGAACTTGCCCAGCAGCCTGGGCTGCTATAGAATCACAGAATGGTTTGGGTTGGAAGGAACCATTTAAGGCCATCTAGCTCAACTCCCCTGCAGTGAGCAGGGATGTCTTCAACTAAACCAGGTTAATCAGAGCCCTGTCCAACCTGAATTTAAATGTTTCCAGGGATGAGACAACTACCATCTCTCTGGGCAACCTCTGCCAGTGTTTCACCACCCTCATTGAGAACAATTTCTTCCTCATATTTCGTCTAAATCTCCCCTTTTACTTTAAAACCATTACCCCTTGTCTTATTGCAACTGACCCTCATAAAAAGATCGTCCCTGTCCCCTTTGTCGGCTGGCCCTGGGTACTACCACCAGGCCCACTCTGCTTTTCATGTTGGTGATTTGTAGGTCTGTGGCCCTTGTTGATGAGGGGCAGCCTTGCCTGCCTCGCTCCCATCCCTCACCTTGCTCTGGCTGGTCCTGGACAAAATCTAACTCTGCGCAACTTTGCAGCCCTATCAAGGCAGGGTTAGTGTTTGCAAGTGCACTGAGCACTTTGGAGCCCTGGGACAATGTCAGTAGCTTTGCAGTGTGCCTGCTGATGGAGCTGCTTGCTGGTGAAGAATGGTGAATTACACAGCTAGGAAGGATGGAAGTGCTGTTTCTACCCTCTGTATTAAAGGCAACCTCTGTGGTTGCCGTCAGCCTGGAGACTCCTGGGAACACCAGGAATAGAAGATTTAGTTCTGTCAAAGACCCGATAGACCGCACAGAGCTGTTGTTTTGTTTCTCATTTTGACTAACAAATAAGGAAAACTGCAAACACTGTGGTACACGTTGATTCCCACGGCCTGAAACAGCAGCTCCCCAGTGATCAAGCTTTCCTTCGCCTTTCACATTCAGGAAGCTGCTAGCTGGCATTCAGTGTGCAAGGCTTGCCCTGCTCCTCCTCCAGGACACATGAAAATAGTCTACAGTACTGCTTGAGGGCTAATTCGGAGTTGCTAGGAACTGCAACTGAAAGAGAGCAGAAAATCTGCCGTTGGCAATGTGGCTCACCCAGGTGGGCTGGAGAGCCGGCAGCCCTCTGGAAGGTGGCAACAGGCTCTTGGCGCTGAATACCTGTGTGATTCAACAAAGAGGTGAGAGGTTAGGCACCAGTGGGTGAGAGAAATGCAGGATGGCAAGGCATGCGGTGACCCCCAACTGTCTTTCTGTAAGTTTTCAAACCAAATGGAAAAGGAAGATGGAGACTATGGATTA
>VWZY01008422.1:526504-563919 GCA_013399075.1 Chloroceryle aenea
CAAAAAAAAGAAAGAAAATAAAAAAGAATAAAGAAAAAAATAAGATTAAGAAAAAGGAATTTAAAAATTAAAAGAGGTTGACAAAAGCAGGAGTATTTAAATGTTAGTAGATGCTGCACAGCGCAGGTATTCACTGGTGCACTGGAACAACTGGTAGTGGGTCCTGAGATGCCAATCATGCTCTAGCCCTAGAAACTGAAATCCTGTGTTCTCGGAGTCAGGCCTCCATCCACCAAACTTACACAGGCACAAATATTCCCTTTCATTTTGCAACATTAAGTGCTAAAAAAGACCTTTATAGATTATTTTAGAATACTATTTTGAGAACAGTTCTAAGTTTAATTATTTCTTTATTCGTGTTTCTTTTTCCCCTAAAAGTTACATTCTAGCCACGCAATAACTGGTGTGATAGCTGCTCTTACTGCATCCTGCAGCCAGCATTGTTAGGAGTGAAGAACAGTGTGTTACTGCATGACTCAGTAGATGTGAGGTGTAGGACTAGCTACAGGGAGGAATTAGAGAAGGAAGTGTAAAGATTTTACCTGTATTGGGTCGTAAAATATTCCTGTTATTTGCAGAGGTAGAAGTGCCCCTGAATGCTTAGAAAATATTCTATTAGTTAGTACATGGAACTTAAACAAGGTTTTTTAGTATTCTATCAATACAAATCTACAGTTATTATTAATTTAAGATGTACCTGTATTCTGTCCTCTTCCTTGTGCAGCCTGAACCTGTCCTAAGTAGACATCAAAATGGAAAAATGTAACTTACACTGTATTTGGTTCAGGATTACTGCTACCTGCCTTTTTCACCAAGTCTCATTTTATAGCTGTCAAAAGTCATGGTTCATATTTAGAGAGTTTTCAGTAAAATACTTTCTCAGAGCTGTATATTTTGAACCTGATTGAAAAAGGATCTTCTTGTTCTGTCATGTAGATTGGCATAGTTAACATGTCCTTCAGTTAGGAATATTGCTTGTACCGATCTCTGTTTGGCATTTAGATGGTTTGTAGTTACTGCTCCGATTTGCTTTCTTTGGCACTTTCCTTCACTCACTCATGTGGATTATCTATGTTTATTTCTAGCTCAGTACCATCCAGTTGTGCTGATTCTGTGGGGAAGGTTAAAAAAAGTTCCCAACCCAAAACAACCTCCCAGACCAGATACTACCCCTTCTGCAAAGAGTGAGTGGATACAGACAGGCAGACTGTAAATAATGAGATAGTGCTGAAAATAATGTGGGAGAATCCATGTGTCTGAAATGTCTTCACCACTGTCTACACAAAAGGCCTTTTTTTTTAAGGTGATTGGGTTATTAAATTCCCATTGTTCAAAAAATACTAAAGTCTCAAAGCATTTGTGGATGAAAAACATGTCTTTAATCATGCCTTTCATTTCATTAATTATTCTTGGGAAGCTTCTTAACAAACTTATCCTTTAACAAGCTTTTATTCATTAGTTTTCTCAGAAAGATTAATTCCAAAGCCTGGTGAAATCAATGGGAATGTTCTAGCTTACTCCTGTGAACACTGGACGGGGGCCCAAGAGATATTTTTATCAACAAGTTATCATAAATGAGACCATTTTGAATAGTTGTCTCAGAAAACAGGAATTGCTGCTCCTTGGGAACTTAATCTTGCAAAATTAGGTGACAGCAGATAGCTTGTGTTTGACCCAAACCTGAACCTTCACAGGCCACTGGAAGCCCTTTGATGGGATTTCTAGGAGCTGCCCTGAGAGACCTTGTAAACTCCAGACACCAAAGAGATCCTGTTTAAGCGAATAACAGGCTCATCTGCCAAAACTGGTAAAGCTTTTAAACTCTGTAAGCTGTGGCTTCAAATGGACCATAGCTAGTCCAGGCTGAGTTTCCAGGCTGTGGAGTGAAAAATCTGTCTGTGCAGCAGTGTTGTATGGGGTTGTGCAGAGCATCGTTCATGTGGGAGATCAGTATGTGCCAAAGATGATGTGGAAGAAAATTAACTCTGAGCCTGAGAGCTTCCCTTGTTTCAGGTTTGCCACAGCTGAGACTGAATGTGTGTATAGCACTCTTTACAAGGTCAGTAGAAACAGAGTACAAAAGTGTAAGACAGAGATTAGCTCAATATCAGAAGTATTTTGTGACACTTTTAAAATGAATTAACCCTACCCTTCACACCCACAAACAAGGAGCGATGTGGATTTCTCTCTATACTTCTTCTGACTGTGCTGGATCTTGGGTCTGTGCTCTCCTGCTGTACCTCCCAAAGGCATGTTACCACTGCCCCTGCAGTAAACTGTTTTCTCTCATGCTTTCACTGGTTAGGGCAAACACAGTTGTAGTAGAGGATAAAAGGTTGGAGTTTCATTTCTATGGTCTGCAAGACTTGTTCTTCCTTCAAATCTGAGATGCCAGTGAGCCTATAGCATATGAATGTGTGTTCATTAAACAGGAGTTCTGTGCAAGCTGGAGGCTGAGGCAGGACTGGGAGAAGTCTGTAGCAAACTGGGGATTGACAGTCACCAGGTGAATTCCAGAAACTGAGTGAGAAATTAAAGCAATGGAGTTGAGAAACCTTGGTTGGGAGCAAGTTCTGTAGTGAGTAGGGAGGCATGGAGGAAATAAAGGATGGGAAGAGCACAGAGAAATGGAATTTGGAATGGACCTTGCAAATGATGGGAACTCATTTGAGAAGGCAAGCAGCTACTCCATGAACAAAACATGTCTGACTTTCTCCAACTTGCTCAGCACCTTTGATGGACTTAGTCAGGATTAACCTGATGGGAAAGATGGCATCCGAAACAAAATGCCAGCTGTTCTTAGTGCCAAGATGGAGTGCTTACCCAGGGCTTCCTGAATTTATGAGCCCTGGTGTGCTGAAGAAGAGCTTTCAGTGCATTCTCCAGCACTTACACTGTTGTTGTCTCTGCAGTTGTGTTGTGGGTTGTTGTTTTTTTTTTTTTTATTTTTTTCTTTTCTTTTCTTTTGACTGCTATATTATGTGACAGCTGAGGATGAAAGCAGTGTAATGTGCAGGCAACACCCAGCTTGGAGCCCCTGTCTGAAAAGAGGTGCCACCATTGAACTGAGCTCGGCACAGAGCACAGGGCAGTGGCTTGCCTGAGGATGCCCAGGCACTTGCTACCTGATGCTTTGTTGACAGCTTGGTGCCTCAATGTGATGAGGATTATGACATGGTTTATGATTGCAGTGTTCACAGAAGCACTGGACTTATTCGCAATGCTCATCTAGGATCCAAGCAGCTGTGCAAGAAAGGATTACTTGAAGGGCTGGGATGAGAGAGGGCAAGTGAGTTTGTGGCCCTTGGGAGTATACTTAATTAACTGCTGTTGGAAAGAGGCAGAAGTCATCATTGTACCAGAACATGGTTGAACTTAGAGCTGTGCTCAGAGTAGGAGAGAGTTGGCATCCACTTTCAAAGCCTGTTGCCATTGCTGCTTTCCTCTCAGGATCATCCTTGACCGCATACTGCACTGGTGAAGTGCTGCATTTGCTAGTAGGGCAGCTAGGAATAAGCCGTCAAATGTTACACTAGCCACATCAGTGGTTTTTCAGTTAGCAGTTTTGCCACATCAAGTCTTTAAAGCAGGGGTCCTGTGGTAGAGCAGAGTCCCGTTTCTGTATCTTTGACAAAAAGAAGATAAAGGGGAAAGAACAGCAAGAGGTAGGATGGAGAAGTTTTTCTTCTCTTCAAGTCCTGCTTTTCTTTTTCCCTTGTGAACTTTAGACAATACCAATGGCTGGAAATGGAAAGAGCAGCCACAGCTGGGTTCATTCTGACTGTGCTCTATTGCAAGGCTACTTGCTTTTGAGTTGTCTTTTGCAGGCAAACTACAAATACTTTGTGAAAGGTAGACCTGTGAATCCCTGTGAGCAAAGATGGATAAGAGGACACTTGATGCTGTCTGGTCAAGCCAAACCCTGGTTAAGGCAAATGTCATCATCAGAAACTCTGGGCAGAATAATAGGAGTGAGTTTTAAAGGATACTCAGAGAAAACTGATAAACTGCTTTGTTATTGTCATTGTTTCAAAACTGTATTTGTACTTTCTGTATCTTTCTGTTTGCTTTTACAATCAAGAAGAGATCAGGAGAGTTCAAGAAGCCAGATATTCAGCACAGACATGCTGGATGTGGTCCTAGAAATGAAGTTTGTGAAATCAGAAGTAGGTCTCCACTGCATCTCCAGCTCAAAGTAACCCATTCCTAAGTCTGTTCATTGTAATCTTTTGTTTAGATGTCTAGACCTTCAGTAAAGACACTTGTGAAGAAACATGGATCCAAATTGCAGTGAAGTGACCATTGAAAGACTTGAAAAAGTGAGTGCCTTTTTTAAAAAAAAATTGTTGATTAAAGGTTTTATCTTATTAAAGACAAAGCAACCTTCCCACTGATTTCAGTGTTGCTAGAACTCTACCCTCAACGTGCATTTCTCACAGACTGGGGAATCTCACAGAATTTCCTAATTGGGAGTAAAGACAATAATGGCATCTTCTGTGTTCAGTCTGTGGGAGAAGGTGATAGCAAAGAAAGAAACAAGCAGGACCAGGTTTACAGTCACATTAGCTACCAAATAATACATATTTCCACTGAATTCAATCCCCTTTGAATTGTATTGTCACTTCTGTAATTGTTCTGTAAATCTTGCCATATGCATCCCTGAACTTTTGACTTGGTAAGATTAACCCCTCCAGCTCCTGTCCTTATTCTGGGCTTGCAGCTACATTTGACTTAATGATGTTTTCCCTCAAGACCTGGACTGTCCAAAAGATACCTGCCTTGTGCTTGGCTTTGATTTACATGGCAACCAGGATGGCCACAGTTACATATGTGAGAGCAAAGCTGAGCTCAAGGCACTCAGAAAAAGTGATAGAGCATAAAACCAAATGATGGCCCAGCTCCATTTTCACTCAAAAGCAATCATATCCCCATGCAGAAAAACTTGCAAACAGTTCAAAATATTCTCCTTTACCACACAGCAGAGCAATTACACATTGTATGGGAAAACACCTCTAAATTCTTGCATTGCAGGCAGTGGGCTGGATAGGAGTAGGCTTCTGGATCAAGGTGCAGAGCTCTGAGCAGCTGCCACTCTGCTCTCAGTAACACGAATGGTATGCCAGGAATAACATCACGTTTATGCCAGGCCCAGAACTGCAGCTTGACGCTTTCAAAAGAGCATTGGTTTAACCTAAGTCAGCATTTCAGAGCTCTCAGCTCTAAGTTTAGGTGGCTATGCAGCCCTCTGCATCCTGTTCATTACAACTAAATCAAGTCTCCCCTTGAGAGAGTAAGACAGAAGGAAACAGCAGGAAAACATGATTCAAACAGTGCAAACTTTGTCTCAAGTGTTGCAAAATCCAGCATATTTCAAGGCCGAATGTGCAGATATTCACTAGAAAAGTATCCTCAGAGCTGTGGGGAATCAGCATCTCTGACATTCAGGCCCAGCAACTGGTTTTCAGTTAAATCCAGACTTGGATTTGGTCATTGAGTTTGCAGAAGCTTGAAAGGTGAAACATTGCTGCCTTAAAATACACTGTACTGGATGCCTTGTGGCATATTTACTTCACCATACTTACTTGATGCTGCAGCTACCACAGCTGAGTATGCTGGGTGGACACTGCTAGAACCTAAAATAAGATATTTTACATTTTAGCTATTTAACCAAAAAACCCCAATGTTAATGAATTAGAATAAATGGAGAAGGAAAGATTAAGGAAAATCATGTGTAGAAAAATATGAGAATTCCTTCACAGTGTTTTAATCTTTAAAATTCAAAAACTGTAATAAAAATAAATTGCAACTTTCATTTATTGAAAGTTATTGCCAAATTAATTCTAAAGTGTGTCTCAACCTATTGGTTGAACTCTCAGTCCAGACATATGAATTAAAGAACTATTTGTTGACTCTATACCTGCAAATCATGACAGCATTTGGGGATGGAGAGCTTACTCTCACATGAATCAGTTTATATGCCAGTATATTGTTAGTAAAAATGAAGACTAGCTATAATTATACTGCAGATGAACTCTCACCTCAGATAATCTAGACTTGTTTGTGTTTATGTGAGCCACACTAATTTTTTATGTATCTTGAAGGCCCAACTCTAACTCCTGCCCATCTTCTGGAATGAACTTTTTTTATCCACTCCTGATGTTTTTTCATAGTGTTACTGAATCCACGATCTACTAAATCATGGCATATTCAGCTGCATGTCTTGTTTCTTAAATTTTAAGAAAGCTGTAGGTCCAGAGGAAAGGAATGCAAACATCCATGCTACTGACCTATATCTCTGACTTTGTGCAGTCCAGGTCTAGCCTTGGCTGCAGCTGCAGCTGTTGTGGTTCTGGTTGTTGTAGGTGTTGTGGTTGTCTTTGGCATTGTGGTGGAAGGATCTGTTGTTGTGGTTGTTGGTGTTGGGGTTGTGGTGGCCATTTGTGTAGCTGTTGTTGGCACCGGAGACGTCTGATACTCTTTGTGGACTGCATCCCCTGTAGGAACATTGACACAATCACTGCAGTTGGATGAGTGATGCACATGGAAGCATCATTAACAGTGCTCACTGTTTAAGGTAACTCAGACACTAGTGTTCTCCTCAAGATGTCTACAAGCATCCTTATTTGTGGAGTCATTAGTGCCTTTATTGCTGTGTGGGTGTGTAGCACAGGTAGGTGCCTGTGTGACATGGTATTACACTGCTCTCTGGAGGGTGCTGACAGCAGCCTGTTGCAGCCTTAGTATTTCCCCAACATTTACTTGCTTTGGCCAGGAACACCTATCGACCTGACAGATGTCTCAGCCCTATGAAATGGTTCAGACAGCCAGTTGCAACTTCTGTTTTGCCATTTTTTTTTTTTTTCTCGGTGTAATTAAGCACTTAGAAAGTCCATATAATGGAAATAAACTGACATCTGGTAATAAAAGATAGACATTCTGAGTCAGAGGCTGGAATAAAATACACATTGTCCACCACAGCACTGAAATGCTTTTGGCAGAAAACCAGCTTTTAAGTAAGAGTAATTCAGAGAGTAGGTCAGAGATGGAGCAGGGAGTGTTAGGTGGTAATTAACTTTAACTGAAGGTGGTAATTAGCTGTAACTGAAGGAGGGGGGGAGAGCACCACCTGGGAGGTGCCAAGTTAATCTAATTTTGACTCATCTCACAGTTGCTACTACTTTTAAAATGTATCATCTGTTGTGAGAACAGAGACAGTTCTAGTTGCAAAATTTGCATCCTAAATATCCTTGTATGAAACTGTTAATGTGCTTGCAGTTCTTTTAAGTTTTTGTCTCAAAAAAAATCCTTCACCATTATCTCCTCCATCTGTCTATAAAAAAAATGCCCTAAAATATATTCCATGTTCACCTCAGTTTTTTCTCTCCTCCCTGCCCTGGGGACAGTGTGGCACACTGTGTATTCTGAAGGGGCATGGTGTGCAGTCTATTCGTTGCTGCACAACACAAGCTTGTATTTTATTGCTGGATGTTCTCCTTTTGGAAAGCATCATCATGAAACTGTCTGGTGGATTAATTACCACCTAACACTAGCCAGTGAAAAACTCAGATCTCAGACAGTTTTAATGGGATAATACTGAAAGAGAGCTCAGAAGAAAAACAGAGTAACTCAGCTGAAGAAAATCGGTATGAATAGCTCTCTTTGGGTTGAATGGTGCCCTGCTCCACGCTGCTGCACTGAAAGAAAGAAGACAGTGGACACAGTGAGTCTTCCCCTGCAGTCTGATGCTGCTGGAGTGGGGAGCAGGCACATCAGCCGGCTTTATACCCCAAGCTTCAAGGAGCAGGAAAGCTGGGAGCTAAGTATTAGCAGAAAACCCAAGGAAACAGTGTAGTAAGAGCAGAAAAAAGATGTTGCCTTGGTGCATGTTAGCTGGCTTTCTGGTGGAGCCTTTAACACAAGAAGAAGGCTCTTGAAGGCTGGCTGTTACAAATGCTCCTTTGGGCATGATGCCCATTTCCCTCAAAGTATCTTCAAAGGGCTTGTAGGACATATACCCTGCATAGGAAATTGCCAAGAGCTGAGAACCATAATGCAGGATTTTGAAGCTCATGAACTCACCCAAAGCACAGGCAGAAATTAAAACTGTGAGGGTGCTTTCCTCTCAACTGGCACATGCCTTTCAAGCACCGTTGCAGATGCTCACATGATGGGGTTAGTTTGGTGGAAGAGGCTGTAGAGAGGAAGCTGGACAGGGTAGGTAAAGCTGTATGTGTTACCAGTGCCAAACTGCTTCCCATAAGCATCTGAAGGCAGTTTAGACTGGACCAAATACTGTAAAAGAGCACCAAGGTCCCCAGCCCATACCTTGTTCCAGTGTTTTTTCTGATGTGTTAGTGGTATCTGCACTCTTCATGGCTTTTAGGTCTTGCTCTGGCTTTTTAGGCTCTGAAGCAAAATTAAGCACATTAGGAAAGGCAGCTCTGTAAGAAAATAATTTTAAATCTCCTATTTAGAGGTTATCAGTCCCCAGAGGAAGGCCTCCCATTACCTTGCATTAGGTAGGTCAGTCAGTGTAACCAGACCTTTCTCTCCAAACAAGAAAAAAGTGATGGCTGGGTGCCTCTACAGCGCAGTCACCCCATATTTTTGGTACAAATTTTAGGCATTTTTACTGCCCAAAAGGTTCTTCCAATGTCAATAGAATTTCTGAAGTGAGCAATACATATGGGGTTTTACCACTAATAAACCAGTACTTTAAAGATCAATGCATCAGTTTGTTGATTTTTTTCCTCATTAGCAATGTGTCCTGAGAATCAAGGTCACAGTGTGTGCAGGGTGTTTGGAGAGTACCATCTAACATGTCAGTTAATCATATGCAGATGTAGTTCTTTCTTGACTGACATTGTCAGATCATCACAGGGCCAAATACTGAATGCATGGACTATCTTAGAAGGAAAAGGAAAAATATTTTTTTTGGTCCATTTTTTTTCTTCTAAGATGCAAAGTCATCAAAATACTTGGAATGTTTATTGCAGCTCATTTGCTAATGCCCTCCAAAAGAATCTGCTTTTATATCTAAGTACTGGAGGATTTTGATCTTCCATTTTTTTCTTTTCTCTCGCTATTTTGGGAGCACTGACCTATTTGAGAAATTACTGCAGGGTTAATGTTTTCCTTAACTTTTGTATTATTTTTTAAAACAAGGTCTCTTGATTGTTTTTACAGGTTGTGAAAAGTTACCATTTTGGGAAGGTTTTTCTTACTGTACCCAGCATTTGGGAAGCACTGTAGCAACCAGCAGTATTTAAAGAAATGACAGGTACTGTGAATCTCCAGCATCCCTGGGAAAGGACCAAAATTGCTTCTCTGACAGCTGATCAAGTGTGAAGCAGGATTTTTCCCTAATCTGGCAGCAAGTAAGTGTAATGCTCAAAGGACTGCCTTTACCTCCTGCGGATTATGGGTCTAAGTATCAACGTGAACAATGTCATTCCTGTAATTTAAATTAGAGGAAAAAGGTAGGGTTTTTTAAAAATTAAAAAAGGAGTAGGAAATCCTCTATCACAGGATGGCCCTAACATCATATTACAGAGATTTTTATCTTAAGAACAAGCTCTTTCTAACAGAGTATAGCTAAAATGGCTAGCCTGATGTGTCAGGGCTAAGGAAGGGCTCAGGGAAGGTGGATTGTGACTATCAGATCTCTTTGCTACCTGTGGGACAGGTCTGGGCAAAGCAAGACAGTGGCATCCTCAAGCACTGGGTTTGGTGTAACTGTTACTTGCTCCTTTAATCATCCTGGGTTTTCTCTGTGTGAGTGCACGGTCTTTGTTGCTAGGATCCTTTTTCATTCACATAGTTTCATTCAAGAACAAAGTGAAAGAAGCCGCTTGCATCTTTGGTTTGCTGCAGGAACAGGCTTCTGGTATTTTGTTTGCTTGACTTAGACATGGCTTGATGATACTCCCCATTTCTACAATGATTTTCACATAATCAGGGTTTTAGCACTGGTGGAAGAAATCATTGCCTGTAGCCTACTGAGCTCTACCTTGGCTGAGATTGTCCCTGCTCTGGTGCAAGACATTTGGGCTGATACTTCAAGCATGGGTACATTTGCGAGTGGTGAAATGTGGTTTTAGTAAATATTTATAGATGTTTCTAAGGTCTTACCTTCCTTCTAGCAGTGCATAATATCTGGGTCAGTAATTTCTGCCTACCTGGTCAAGATATGTACAAATCTGTACCTATTTGACTGTAAATGCAAAGATATTGAAGACTAAAGGCATGGCTTTGAGTGATGCATATTCAGTCTGAATTAACTACAGCTTTCAAGTTTAAATTTGCCCTTTTGTAGATAAAAACCTAAAGATGAGGAAAGAGCTCTGTACTTTGTTTCCAATGACCAAACAATAATGTACAGGAGAAGAGCAGGACTCCAAGTAACCTCTGTGTGGCCTTGGATAGATGCTTCTGCTAAAGGGAATTGAGTTCATAGAGAAGATAGAGCACATTTTGTTATACCACAGCTCACAGTGGGTAATCTCAGGAAAGCTCAGGCTCAGCACTCAGCAAAAGAACAGTGTTAGGGAAGTGCACAGCATTATGAGACATCCATTTTGGTTTTGTTCACATCCCCAAGGGAGAGTCTGAAAATTACATGGTTGTTGCAGTGGGCACAGGCACAAACAAGTGTCATTTCAGTGATGGAGGCACTTCACATGCCCTTGAATATCAGCTACCACCTCATGTTGTGAGACTTGATCAAAGACCTCTAAAAACAACTGAATTCTTTAAACTGAGTCTTACAGAATAGGATGCTGACTAAAATGGTTACACAGACTAGCTCCTGATAATATCATCCTTAGCTAAAGCTGCTGTGCATTGCCATCTGTGTCATTAGTATTATATTACTGTTTATTATTATACTCTCAACACTGAATGTCACAAAAGATAACATGAATAACATAGGGAGAAAGTCAACATGTATAACCTCAAATGCTTTCATATAATCAGGACAACAACATACTCACTATAAGATTTAAAGCAATGGGGAAACTACTTGGAAGAAAGTCTGTGAAACACGGTATGACTGAAAAATAGAAATTGTCTGGGAAAATTTCCATGTGTTTAACATAAAAATATAACATGAGGGATTTGGATAAGATACTAAGGGATGCATGAACTTCTGACTCTGAATAATTATATCTTTGTATTAGTACAACAGCTAGTTTTGAATGGATGTAAGGGAAAGTCAGTCACAGCTACTAACCTGATTTAACAGTTGTGTTTTTTGAAGAGGAATATTCAAGAGTTGATGGATATGTCACACCTTTTCTTGGCTTGCCCTCTGCAAAAACAATCATAATAAAGCATCACAAAATATTCTAAGTTTTCTTGCAATGAAATCCCAACCTGACATACGTATTCAAAATCAGACCCTGCTTTTTTACTGCCCAAGTAATTTTCTTGAAGATTTCTTTCATGTCATGGCAGAATCTCAAAGCCATGTCACTAAAAATACCAATGCCTAAATCCAATATCAGAAAACAAAAAGTTAGAAAGTGTGAAAACACAGTCCTGGGAAAGATTTGAAGAGGTCAGTTAGTCAATTTCTTTACTCTGAAATGGTGTTAAGCATCAGGGGACCTTTCCTGAAGGACAATTCTAAAAGCTGTACTTAAACCCACAGCTTTCCCAGGCAGCCTTTTCCAGTGCCCGACTATGCAGTTGACTTAGAAAACGTGTTTGATGTGGGATTCATTTTGTCATATATGCAGCATTCTTCTCTGACCTCACTTTTGCAAGATGCCATTTCTGGCAACAGTCTTTTGCAGTAATAACAGTGAGAGAAGGCTCTGCCTCTGTGTGGGAACATATGGTACCTAGATTTAGACCTAAAATGAGGGTTCTGTCTTAAAACAATGAGGTACATTTACCGGTCAAGCTTTAAGGAACGAATATCTTTAGTGCCACAGCAGATGCTGTCTCTGTTGGTACATGTGGCCATGAAATTCCATCTCTTGGGGTACTTTTTATATTCCCATGTATCGCTGAAGGAAAAATGTCGCAGAGGAGCCTTGTGTAGTAAAGACTGCTCAGGCTTCTAGGAGTTAGTGAATATAGGACTTAGGGACCCTGGTGACTGTGTCTACAAGATGCTATGCTCTGTTGTGCATCTAAACCTTAGATGAGACCATCTCAGGTCTCATGTGAGATCTACATCCACTTGCTGCAATACCTAAGCCATGATGGTGATACTAAGTTTTCTTTCCTTTATGCCTTTGGTGGGTTCTTTAAGATGTATATGGCACTGTGAACAAGTCAGTTGTCATCCTGGAAATTAATCCAGAGTCCAACAGCACTGAATAGAATTAGCTGCTACAGACTGAGGCATTCCTGGAAACTGGGAGCTGTTTCCCCCATGGTGATGCACAGATTTAAACCTATGGTGTTTAGGGAGCTGGCACAAGAGATGGCTAAGCCACTCTCGATCATTTATCATTTAGTCCTGGCTAAATGGAGAAGTCCCAGATGACTACTTTGTTTTACATCTCTCTCTGAAATTTCAGGTGTCATTAAAAAAACCTAGATCAAGAAATTAGTTTGAGTTACTAATGAGGAAATGATGTAAGTAGCTATTCCATTTCTCATTTAAAATGGTGTAAACTGAGAGCAACTCCACTGAAGTCAATATAGATCTGCCAAAGACCAAAGCTGTCAAGTTAGCATGTAAGGACAAGCTGGAAAGAATTTCCTTCTTTCCCTCAGAACTCTCACAGAAACTGGCCTAAGTGAAGGGCAGCAAGTCTTCATGTCCACTTCCTCCTGAGCTAGAACTGGGATCAGGAGTCAATTGGGAACAGGAAGCTCTTCTGCCAATTTGGTAGAAAGATGAAAAAGTTATAAGATTGAAAATGGATTCCTAAATGTGTTTCCTAATCCCCAACAGAGGCAGAATTGTCATGTATGAGTGGTTGCTACACAGATGCAGAAATAGTATATTAATCTAATCTTAATCCCTGAAGCCTGCTGCTATGGAAATAAACTTGCTAGTGTGTGGAAGCTGGCTGCTGCTGGGCTCTGGGGGTTTTGATCACCTTGAATCCCATATGTGATCACGAGGTAGGTCTAAGGCCTGACCTGAACATGGCCCTGCTCTCTGGAGCAATGGTAATATGTCTTTTTCACTACCTGGAAAAAGTTACATCTAGGTTGGAGTTTGCTTAAGATACCTAAAAGTGTGTTTACATATGGGCTGAAAACCTCAACTTCTGGCCCTTGAAGTACAAACTATGGGGTGGTGGCTGCTCACCCCCTCACGCTTATTTGTGACCAGCAAACCCAGAGGTTTAGGAATCTGTTTTCTTAACCCACAAGCTGCAAAACTTCCAGTAACCTGAATGGAGTCATTCAAGTGAGTGCCAAGGCATTTCAGTGTTTGAAAATGAATACCAGGGCATTTGCATACGTCCTGGTGTGCTGGCTGCTTTAATCCCAGAGGACATGCATCCTTCCCCACTGCCCCTAAATCAAGCCACTTCATCACCTGGCACCCCTAGGATTCCCCTTCTACGCTCTTCTGTGTGATGCTCATTCACAATTTAAACATCACAAACTCTTGGTAACAATATCCTAACTAGGAATAAACTGTTGGCACATTTCCAGTGTACAGTATCACATATGGGCCTGGTCTGCTGAAAGAAAATTCAGCTGGAGAATAGGGGGTTCAGTTCAAGCTCTAAAGCTGTCCTGAAATTAATGCCTTAGGTGACTTCAGATTTTTATTAGGGAATGCTTTATGCATCTCTGTGTTTTTATGAGACATAAAAAAACCCAACCCAACGTCTCTTTTTTGAGAGCAAGATCTGTCTGCTTTCCACCTCAGGCTGCTGAGATGAATAGCACAGCCTTCCTGTGGTTTTAGTCTTCTAAATTACTTTCTAAAATTCCCACTTTTTCAGTAGGTAGAGTGAGAGTTTTCTTCCTATTTATATATGAAATATGATATGATATATTAGATTTATGTTTGAGCTAGTTTATAAACTCAGTAGTTCCACCAATATCACTGAGAACACTCAGAATCCATAAAATCAAGTGCATGGAGGACAAATCTCATCATGCCTACACATGCTTACATTTCTCATCATCTCTTACATGTGTTTGTAACTTACTCTTTTATCATCTTTTAAAGTGTCTCATTAATTAAGAAGAAAGATTTGTTACTATAAATGAAAAACTATTACAATTTTATGGGATAGCAACTGAGCAGCTGTTAAGGAAAAAAAAAACTTACTTCCCATTTATGTACCAAAATTACGATGTGCTGGTTTTGTGCTTTGCAACAAGTACAAGTAGCAATTCAGTTATTCCAGGAAATTCCTACTCATCCCAAGTAAATCCTTATAGTGCTGTGTACCCATGGAAGAATGCTGTAAAAAAGTGCCTCCAAATGTGTTAATGCAAACTCCAGGTGACAGTTTGTTTTGGTCAATTTCTGTAACCTCCTTTGCTGTCCACAAATTTTCACGTGAAATGATCATTTATTTTCAGTGGCTGTTCAGTTGCTTATGGTGTTGATTTTTCCAGGAACAATGTAGTCAGTAATATAAACTGATCGTACCTATCCTAAATCTCAAAAAATGTGGACCATCAAGAACTGACCAACAATATGGATGTAAGAAAAATTTAGATTTAGAAATTTTATGTAAAGCAATGCAAATGAGACCTTCCTTTCACATGTGTAGAATGAATGCAATTAGGTTTAAGGTAATCTGAAGTTGATATTAAGGGGATCTCATTCACAAAAAAAACCCCCAAACTCTTGCGATTTTTTTCCATGAAGAGTGAGCTGCTATATATACTATAGGGAGAAAAAATGAATGAGCATTCAGTTAAGATGATTTCCCTGCACTGACTAGGTATCAAAACAGTTTTGCTAACAGAATTGAGGAGAATTCATAACATACTTGGGATTCACAAATAGATTTGCTTAATATAAGGTTTGCATAAATACAGTATGGCTATATGCGGCTTCAGATGGGCTGACAGAAGCCAGAAGTTGCTTCAGAACACAGGAAAGCAGCTGCAGGCTGAGGATGCTTCAAATGGCCAAAAAGTTCTTTAGTTCACTTAGCAGCACTACTTATGAGGGTGGAGAGTTCATGCAATAGGACATTGCTGTAAGTACCAAGGCTTGGATTTTAGGCATCAATAGCAAGAATTATGGTGCCCTCAGAGAGTCAGTCCAGACCACTTGTCACCTACCACAGTGGGCTCAGACCTACACTGGGCTGAAATGAGCCCACAGCTGGTGGTGTGTATGTCTCTTTTGGGACTATACAGGAAGCCCAGAATAAAAACTGTCTCAAGGGCACTATTCATGATAAAGCTAGGTGGGGTGGGACTACAGTGACTAAACAGGTGTTTAAAATGAGAGCAATGCTTTTCCCTTTGTCCATTGGTGCCCAGGTGGTCATGCAGTGGGGAGTAGGTGGGCAGAGCAGGTGGCTCCAGCACTCCACTGTGGTACCTGACACGAGGAAGGACTCCCTCCAGCGCGGTAAGGACAAGGACCGGACCCCATTGGAGAAGCTCCCACGGTAACCAGAGTGGCCGGCAACTTTCTGGACAAGGATCTTCCCACCTGAGTTGTCAATTATACCACTGCAAGAGAAAATAGGGTGTCTGAAGGTGGAAATTCCCACAAAAAAATGTAGCAACTGTTCAACAGTCCAAGAGGTATGAAGTGTTCACTTCTACCTTTAAACCAGAGACTGTAGTGGAGATGTGATGCTGCTATAAAGTCTGCTGCTAATAGATATTAGAGCTTCTTCCACATAGAGAAGGGCAGTTTGCTATGAAGTGCTGTTGGAATCTGTTTGCTTTCCCCACTGATCTACTGGTCCTGTGTATAAGGTTGACCTAGTTGCATACAAGAACAAGCTAGTGGCTTTGTTAAAATTCCTGCAAGATTTGATTGAATGATTGAAGATACAGGGGGAAGTACTCAGAGGACTTTGTGGGCCAGCCATGTGACAGAAATACAAATGTGAGGCAAACCTCCTGCTCGTTTGATTTTTTTTTTTTTTTTTTAAAATGACTGTTTGAGTTCCAGTATGTGTTATCTGCAAAAAACTAAGCCTGGAGTAAACTGAACACAATATTGCTGGAAGCTGTTAGCAAACCTAGCAAGCTCCACGTATGGTTCACATTAAATGATGAGACATATGATGTAACATGTATCTCAAGACAAGCAGAAAACCTTCAGTGTATGCAACCTGCTACAGCATCATTAGGAAAGTAGGCAAATCAAGAAATGACTGCAACTTTAGAGGTGTGGTAGGACTGGCAGTAACGACACTGTGCAGGAAAATAAGGGGCAGCAAACAGTGGTGGAAGAGTATGTTAGAGCTGCAGCTTCCTCTGATGACTGCAAGGAAAATTGAAGGTGCTATCAGTATTTTCTAACTTCCCTTTGGGACAAGCTCTGTGTGGAGAGACAAAAAATTCTATTGTGCACTAGTATCTGAAGGATTTGTAGATTGAAAGCCAGTCATCTGTCACTCTTCTCCCCAGCAAGGGGCTGAACAGACAGAGCTGCAGCCAGGAGGTGGCAGCCCTATGCACATAAGCAGAATGCAGAGGGAAAGTATAAAGTCCCAAAGCCTTAACTGTTCAACTTTACTCAAGATCCCAGCTATTTCACAGAACTGGAAGCATTGCAATAGTGTGAATAACTCTGAAGGAAGCCAAGGTGTCAATCAGACTTTATAAGTTCTTACTGCATTTTCAGATGAATTTGGGGGTGACAAAGCACTGGAACAAGCTGCCCAGGGAGTTTGTGGAGTCTCCTTCTTTGGAGACTTTTAAAACCCATCTGGATGCATTCCTGTGTAATGTTGTCTATGAAAATTTGTTTTGGTGAAGGATTTGGACTAGATGATCTCTAGAGGTCCCTTCCAACTCCAACAATTCTTTGATTCTGTGTGAATGCATCCTGCCTTCAGTTATAGTGTGTTTTGGTCATGAAGTTATCCTTCTTTTGAATTTTATGCACATTTTATCCTGGCTAATGAATCTTGGCAAAATTTGTGCTATAAAATTTGTATTATACATTTTCTCACTCAGTGTTCTTTTCTGTGGCAGAAAAGCACATTACTCAGCCTTGATGTCAAGGACAATTACGTTAAAATCTGGCATTTGAACCAATCGCACAAGTATGAGAGATGTATATTCATTTCAAGTCACTCACCTGTGAATTGCAGCATTGCACACACTGGAGAAGGAAGCATAAATGTCTGTGCCATAAACACGGTATTTTACATCTTGACATCCAGGAGGGCATTTTGCAATGAATTCTGGATTGATTATCTTCCCCGCCTTGACATCACAATCGATCTGGGGTACATCTGTGAGTGCAAAATCTTGGTGAAGTCAGACTGAATGTTTTCATAGCTGAGTGATCTTGTCATGAAACAAGGAGTAACTGAGTGACAAGGATGCCTTTCTTTTATGCCTTCATATCAATGGTTTTTGGATACAAGACATATCTGTGCATTCTGCATCTTCCATATGATATATAATAACCCCTGGACCAAGGGATGTGGCTATAACTAAGGACAGAAAAAAGAAGCCTGAGGATATTTCTGATCCTCAGTGTTTGCTTTTCCTAAGGAAATATTCATTATGACACTTTGCTGGAGAGAGAAAGAAATGTAGTCACCCAGGCTGTGGTTGCATGTAGGAAGGAGTGGGTAGGGGAAGAAATGGCTGTGAGTCAGGATGGGGAAGGACTATGCACAGATGAGGCAGGATGCTTCCCAAGCCTCCCGCTGTGCTCACGCAGCCCCATGCCATCTATAATGCCAGCCCATTATCTGGTCCTTAATTTTTAAAACAGTTTCCTGGGTACAATTTACTTTGAACAAGCAGTTTCAGTGGGAGTTCACAACCTTGCAGCAAGCTTCTTTGTCAATTAAATGAGCAAAATAATCTGTGGACAGATATGGTTTTACAGCAGGATAGCTGAAAGTTATACATCTGGTGCACAGGACATGCATCACTTGTCTCATGCTGATCAGCTACATATGCTTTGTGATACAGCAGGGTCTATTTCACATATTTATGCCTCTCACTGAAAACAGTGCTTGCTTAGATCCATGTGTGATACCTACTGACTTATGAGAACACATTTTAGTAATGAAGTGCACAATTTTTCCTTTACACATGTTCAGTAGCACACACTTAATGATTTGATTTCAATAAAAGAATTGTTAGTTAACATCTATTCCCATTGACTCTGGACATTTGTGAAGAATTACCAGAATATAACCTCATTTTGAACTTTTTCTATGAATCAGACGTGCCTGCTGTAAATCAGTCAAGAATACTGCTGGAAGCACTTACATAGCTTAGCCTTTTTTGTCTTCTTTGCGGCTTCCTTAGCTGCATATGTACATATGAGAAACAGACCTAAAACAAAGAGAGCATATTATCAGGAAAAAGAGGGGCTATCAACATCAGTCACCACAAAGCTCCTGTGCAGGAGATTTGCCAAATTTGAATCAACAGGTGGAAAAAATGAAGTAGGAATATTCTTGGCCACAGTTTTTTACATGTTGGTCAACATCGCAGTCAAGATGACATCTGCTGTGGAGCAGTTTTTTGAAGAGACTTAAAGATCTGTTCAGCTCCCACATTCATCTATAGTACTCGCCATCCAAAGATTCCATTGAGTCCATATGGTCCAGAAACCCACAAAAGGCCTCTATTCCCACAAGGGCTGGAAACTCTTTGTAATGAGCGTGATTGAGATGTCAATGAAACAACATGATCTGTGCATTAAGAAACTGGGAAGTTATGGAGAGAAAGATCCTTCTTAATAGCCCAGTAGGGAGGTTATCCTGTAATTGTATGTTGTGGCATTTCACTCACTGGTGGCAGCAGCTATGGGGTAGTGGGCAGCATTACAGATCATATGAGGTTCTAGTGTGGCATGTCCCAGTATCGTGTTTCAGCAAGAGCACTGATTTTCCTAAGTAAGTAGAATTATGATTTGAAAAGTGTAATTGTAAAAGAGACATACACTGTTAGGTTAAAGTGCACATCACAGTACATGCATATAGCTTGCCTTTATTAGGTTCACTTGGTAAGTGCATGACATAAAAAAACTCTTCATTCTCTGTGCTTATTTTATAAGCACTATTTTGTGGGTAATTAATAACTGCATTACAAATATATTGACTTTCCTATTCACCTTTCCCTTCTCTGAGGTTTCAGAGGGAAGTGAAATTCTCTATGATGTGTTGGCTGATCCTCTCATCATTAGTTAAGTTAATCTTACTGGAATATGCAACAGCAGTCTTATTTCTTTCTTTTTTATTCTCTTCTCCCTATAGACTGACTGCAGAGAGTTTGCAGACTTAATCATTCCTAGAACTTGCTCAAAAGAAAAATCACAGTGTCTGAAGTGACAGTAGAATACTGAAGCCTTTTGTCACTGGTACAGTTGTGTAACCAAGGTAAAACTAGAGTTACAAAAAAAAAGATCAAACCAATGGAAAATAAAGTACTAAGTCCCAACTATATGCAATGTTAGGGCATAATTTAATGTGGAGAAAGTAATTTCTTCTCAGTAAAGAGACAGAAGCACTACATAGACAGCTAAGAAACTAAGAATGGCTATCCTGACAGACCTGAGGATGCCAGCTAGCGGGAATATTACCTGGAAATATCACAATTAAAGTCATACAGCACCATTAGGCTATGCAGCGTCTGTATCTCCATTGAAGTAAGTAAAGTACACTGTTACATCATGCTTGATCAACCAGAGTGTTCATATAAGATGAACTGCAAATTATATTACAGACATTTTTCAGGGCCAGTTGTGCTATCTGATACGGACTGCATGCAACTGTTCATGTACTTAGAGATTTGTGCAAATAATTAATATTGTTTCTATGCCAAAGTCAAGAAGTTTGGGTATCCTGCTTCTGAAAAGCCAGGCCAAGGCTTACTCCATCTACCACTGAGAGCTTCAGCAGCCATGAAGTCCAGAGAAATGAGAAGACATCAGCCACTGGTCAGCCAGGACAGGAGAGTACAAACCCATAAGCTACTAATTGCAGCACATCAACTCTACTTACCAAAGAAGGCTGCAAAGACTATGGCCTTCATGGTAAAGCAAAATCTGGATGTGTCACTAAGGAGCGCTGAAAAGGAAAAGAAGAGTACATTAAGATGCATTCAGAGGTATTGCAGATGACACTGGAACTGTGTGGGAAGAGAGATGGTGCACTCTTCTTCAACCTTTCACAGTCCTCATGCGCTGCATCCCCTTCTCATGATTTGTCAAGCATCTAAAGTCTCCAAAGGAGATTGGTTTTGGACTGTGACACTCCCATCGACTAATTTTTCCCTTCTGTCCAAAATTTTCGTTTTACGTCAGGAATAAAAGATTTCATTTCATATACTTATGTCTGAAGCCACTGTCAGGAGAGGTCATGATGGGTACAGACATGCTCTGACAGCAGTACAAGTTCACTCACTACTCTTTGAAGACACAATCACAGATTCATATTGTTTGCACATCAAACCACATCATGTAATCTCATAAAGATATGGGGAACATAAGACACATGTTCACTTCTGAAGGACTCTGCATAAAGCATTGTGCAATTGTGCCATTGTTTGTGAGACAAATTACTGGTTTCTTTCCTTTTCTGAGCATATGTGTGTTTGTGTGCATGCACCTGCACAAGCACCTGAGATTAAGAGGAGTCTGCAAAACATCTGGACAATGTTTTTTCTCAGTCTGCGTGGGTGTTTTCTGACCCTTGCCATCCCTGAAGCTCTTGGCCAGTCTACAAGAACACAAACTTGAGATAATAATTCTCAGCTCCTCCTGAATGTCACCTCCCATGCTGCTTTTGCAGTTATTTGGTGATTATTGAAGTCCTGATTTGGACATTTATAATATTAATCATTAATATACTACAAGATGCTTAACAAGTATCAGAGAAAAAAGCCTGAGAGGGAGAAAATATTTATGTATTGTACAGAAAAAATTCAAGGATCAAAATAAACCTGGTTTTAAGAGAAATTTTTTACATGCTTACAAATGGAAAGATTTGTACTAAAATAAAAATTATCTTGCTATCAAGGAAGAAATACATGGACTGTTAAAGCTGCAAATGATCAGGAAAAGCAAGACATCTGCTTCCTGAAAAAATGGCACTGGCAGACTGCACACAGGATTTCTTATACTCAGAACCAGGACTTCAGAAAGAAATTTAGACTGACAATGCAGATACGGGTCTTCATATACACTATTGACACATTTTTTATTTTAATTGCTCTTCATTTTCAAGCAAGCCACATACTTCTTGAGGGAGGATGACTAAAATGGTATGGTAGACTAAACTGAGTTCAGTCAGTTCTAGGCCTATATAATTTATAACCCTTTTCACATGGACATGGTTAGCTTCTGTGCTACAGTCAAAGAACCTCCAAGTGTCAGGTCATACTAACAGTATCGCTTCTTAATAGTACTATGTCTTTCCTTAATGATGTCCCTAAATCAGGCCTGTTGGGCTGCTGTCCTGGGTTTGGTTTGGGTTAATTATCACCAGCAGCTGCTAGCCCAAGCAGCTGGGATGGGCCACAGCTGGGAGAGGCCACAGCCAGGATAAACAACTAAACCAGCCAATGGGATATTGGATACCATACTGACATCATACTCCCTATATAAGGGGAGGGCTGGCTTAGGGCAGGTGAGCTTGCTTTCAGGTTGTTTCAGCATGTAGCCTCAGTGTGGCTTGAGCAAGGAAAGTGGGGTGTCTCAGGCACAGGTAGAACCTATCACTTGCTTTAGATATCATTTTGTTAGTATTATCATTAGTATTGTTGTTTTCTTCTTTCTTTGTGTTGTTTCATTAAACTGTCCTTTATCTCAACTCATGGGGTCTCACTTTTTCTTTCCTTTTTCTCAGTTTTCCCTTCCATCCCACGTGGTGGGTGTGGGGCGAAGTGGTGGGGGGCGGTGTGGTGTTTACCTGCTGGCAGAGGCTAAACCGCAACAACTATTAAAGCTGAAAACAGCAGTGGTTGCTCAGAAGACGCCAAACTGAATCCTGGGGGTGTGGAAGGGTGCTAAACATGGTGACTTGTGTCTTTCTGCAAGTGCAATCTCCACCTAGTCTGCTAGTGGCATTGCTTTTTCAAGGCAACAGAAAGTGGACTTTTTTTTTTTTTCTAAAATATTTTGAACTTCCTGTAAAAAGAGGCCAAGAAATCTAAAAGTTGTTTATGTGCAAAGCCTGATGGGGGCAATAAGTTCAGCAGGCCCCTTAGCCTGCAAGAACAGATATTTTATCAATGAAATAGTTATCAGAAGCATTTAAACAAGGCTGTTAAATTTACTTAACAGATTTGTTGTCATAGCTACACACAAAAGTATCTTATTGTGGACTCTGTACTTTTGCTGGTGCAGTTTATACTAGAATCCTGATGGAAATAAATTATGTTATTAAAGAAACTTACTTTTTGCCACTGAATTAATTTTTATATTAGGCATTGGTATTCCAGGAAAAATGTGTAGACATCCTGTGACACAGATCTAGTGGCAACACTCTCAAGGGGCATCCTGGCTTTTAGACCTTGGGCTGTCACATGAGAAAAAGCACAGGAGGATTTACACTGCTGACGATTAAGTGTCCGGCTTAGAGGCTCCAGGCTTTCCGCTGTGGGAAGTCTGTGTGCATTCATTGTATCTGGGGCCTAGGGAGTCACCTGATTTAAGCCGTATGAAATCTCCTATACTGTGCACTAGCATGGCATCCACCACTTCAAGCTGGTAAAGCGAGCAACAGTCTGGAATAAAATACTGGGATTTTTTGTTTCTCTGAGAAGGAAAAGGAAAGTAGGGTTTCAATTCATGCATATGGCAGGGTTTTCAGTCTGTGTAGATCCACTAGGAGTTTTGGGTATGTTTTATCTGTAGATTAAGAATTATATTTTGCTATTAGACACAAAGCTATTGTTCCTCTACCATATTAACAGATGCCCTTAAAAATAATAATTAGAAGTCCCTACTTTGGGTTAGCTGAGAGCAGTTTTGCTGAGATTTCTCCTTATCAGGTTTCCATTAATGTAGTTATTGCAGTCCCAGTCACTACTAGTAAATAGTGACCATTTAGTATTAAATCTCCTAAACTGTATGCTTATCAGAGTACATTTTCCTATGTGTATCCTTCTGACTGCCATAACAGAAGTTATGCTTGTGCCAGGAAAGCTGTTAAGTATACACGTTACATTAACACGTGCTTAAATCCCAGCTAAGAAGTATCTCCTTCAATGTTTCCCAGTGCAGATCCTATTTTACCTTTTTAAATCAAGTTTCTCTTTTGAAGAATGACATTACTTTTCCCCTACCACTAATAATTGAAAATGCTTGAATGTCAGGGAAGAGACAGAGTTAGCAAACTATTCTTTCTGAATATAAAGTAAAATTTTTATACTGACCTTTTATTAGCAGCTTGACTTTTATAAAGATCTGAGAAAGCTGCTACATGACACAAACATGGTTTAAATCTGTAAAAGTTGTCACCCTATGGCAAGCTATAAAATTTTCTTATGGAAGCGTAGGTTTTAAGTCCTTGATGTTTGGTGTCAGGCACTGCTGTCCATTCTACGTGCAAAGTGAAGTTCTTTGCTGGTGCCAAGTACCTTGTCTCTGCAGGAGGTAAGCAGTTTATTTCCTGTAATCTCCTGTGCCACAGAAATTAATTTATGTCTCTTTGTACCACAGCATTGTGTGTTATTGTTTCCCTTCTCAAGGGGTTGTCATACTGCTGCAGCAGTGGCACCCTAAAAAAAGCAGAAGTGGACTTTGTCTGAAAGCTAAGCAAGTAGTGTGGGGTTAACAACATGATCTCTATGCACTGTGGGTTGAATTAACTATGTGCCCTTTATGGGAAAAACAAATGGGCTTGTTGTAAGTGTGAGTAAACTGGTTTGGATAAACAAGAGTTAATTGTCATCTTCCAGAAAACATTTTAGATTTTTTTTTTTTCATTGTTTAACCCCTTTCTTTTCTTCATGCACATACTCTGTCTCCATGGCATTGTACCTTGCTCAGTAGTACAATAGCTGTTCATTTTGGTGTACAGTAGGTAATATAGCTAACACTTCTCACACATGATTTAGTTTCAGACCCTTTCTTGTCAGAGGGGCGGAAGAATGTACCCTCGGTGCACTAAGTTGGTCTGAAATTCTGTGCGTTAAAAAAAAAAAATAAATATCCAAATGGTGATTTATTTTAAAAAGACAGGTTATGAGTTCTGAGCCAGAAAAGCCAAGCTGACAACTGTATTTTGTTTCAAAATCTTAGATTGCCCTATAGGTATCCCGGGACAGGTCACAAAAGGTAAGATTCAGTGGGCTATTTTGCAAGGATGAGGTTGTTTTTGTGGGATGCTAGACTTGATGTCTGGGAATTGAAAAATATCACAGACTTCACCAACTTCTGCTATAAAAAAAGTTAAGTGAATGCTCACCTGTTTTCTTTCACATATGAAGGAAATTGCAAGGGACTTGCTATGATTCAAGCAAGAGAAAGCTAATGTCTGTACTAGCACCATCTGCAAACCTAGGATGTGATATGCTTTATCATATTAAAGAGAAGAACAGAAATGAATTGCCCACACTGTTTGTGGGAGGTGTCAATAAGAAACTCAAGTTTCCTGCACCACGTGCACTCTTCAACATTCTTCATCTTTCAGAGGAGCCTCTGCTGTGGTTGCAATCACCACAACTTGGCCAGACACATGGAGACAAGTAGAACTAGGACTGAGAACCCAAAAATGCTTCCTGGAGGTGGCATGGAGCTTCAGAACACCATAGTGCACTTTGCTTAATTATCCAGTGCCTCAGAAAGAGCTGACAAGGAAACTCAGCCTTTATGGCTGCAGGACTTTCCTGTGTGGTGGAGGAGTTGTAAGATGTATTGGGAGGTGCACATTAAGCAATTGTGAGTTTAATAAAAAGACAGCCAAACCACTTCTAAATGAATTTCTGAGCCTGGGGACAGCTTGTACTTTTGCCTTTGCCTTAAAGAATCTTTGCATTAACCTACACAGCTAGCATTAGGATTATGGTCAGGGCTATTCATTTTGAATAATTTACCACCTAAGCAATAGCTACAGACTGTTTCCCAGTTTCTTTCTCTGGCCACACGAATCCTGTACCGCCTCAGTGGTCATTTTCCGCCCCCACAATAGTGACCCCACCAGAAGCAGTTGGATGGCTACTGCAGTTTTTCCTTGACTTTTAGGACTTTTGCTGAGGACTTGGACACTGCTCCATTTCTTGACCACATGCTGGTTTATAGCAAACTGTTATGTAGAGGTAGCTGTTGGACCCATTTCTTAAAGAAGTTCAGCTGACTGGCTTGGCTTACTGGTGTCAGGGTGTGGTAACTACATGCAGGATGAGTGGTTTCATCTACTGGGTGGTCTATGAGCTGCAAAAGTGGTGTAGGCCTATTGCCCCTTGCAAACAAAATATTGAAAGTTTCCCAGTGTGACCTAAAAAACCCTGGATACCCATGCACAGCAGTGTTAGCTCAGAGGTGGTCAGAGGTTATAAACTCCGCTTGGAGAATCCCTGAGAGTTCAGAATTACCCTGTGGAGAGCAGAGGACTCACCTCTTGCAGGCCCTCTACAAAGTGTTTAAAGACATATTTTGAGAGAAAGGGTGTCATCTCTGTGGGTACCAAGGATGCCTGGGCATGTTCTCCAGTCTCTACTGAAACTGGACCACTCTGTGTCTGGGATCCTAAAAGCAGTGAAGATGCCCATGGAGCCTTGCTGCAGCCCCATGCTTTGGACATTCAGATGGAGAAGTGAATGTAGGGTCCTAGAACCTCCCCTCTCCTTGGACTCACTCTACTCTTTATTGCAGTAGTGAGCTAATGTGAAATGCATGCACTTTCTAGAAGCAAAGCAGAAACTCTGTCTCTACTCTGCTCCCAGGTAAGCAACTAATCAGACCCTGTCTCACTTGCTTTCTTTCTGACCCCGTGTTTGGCATTCCTGGTTGCACAGAGGTCTTATTTCATCCTAGAGAATGGAGGGTGCTGAAGGAAACATGAATTCAAAATCTCTGAGGCCATGGACAGCTCTGACACAATTATCCCTGATTAAGGGTTCTCACCATGTGTTTTTATTACAAAAGCTTTGATTGTTGTGGCTGCCATGTCATGTCTGCTCTGCTCCATGAGATCCTTGACTCAGAAGATAGCTAAGGGGACTGCCAGTAAGCAGTACCTCTCATGGGGTACCTGACAAGTTACTTTCAAGTCATTGAAGTGAGGTATGGGTGAATTCAGAGGTCTAAATTCTACTTAAGTTGCACTTTGGACATGGCAGTCCTTTTTTCAGAGCTTCTTTAAGAAATGTCTATATGCAGATCTGAAAGAATTCAGTCCAAAATAGCTTCATTCAGGTAGGTATAAAGAAAAGATGCTATACCCAGCAATTCAGAGCCAAATAAAAACACCCAAGTGGCCCTGAACTATTCATTTTGTGTTCATGCAATGCCCTGAAATTAAACCAACATAAGGTCGAAGTAACAGTGATGAATGATTTGTCTGCTTTCCACAGCGCTCTTTCAGAAGAAGGTAATTTATTTAAAACTACGGTGTGATTTAACTTGCCAGACCTTTCTCAGAGCCTAAATAAAGCTGCAATGATTATACATTTTCATCTGTCTCAGCAAGATAACCATCAATTATGCTGGTCTGACCTGCCCCTTCTAGCAAAGGAAGAGATACATTTAGAATATGTCACCTACTCACAAAGAAAATATAATCTGGACTATCCAGGTGATGATTTCTATGAGGGTCATTGGGCTGTACTTTCCTGGTTTCTTGATTTATTTATTTATTAATTATTTTGATTCACAGCTTTTAAGGCTCATTTGAGATCACTGTTACCTCAGACCTGTGGATCCCTGAATACACAACTCTCTCCCTCTGTGTTCCTCCCCACCATGGCTCTTGTCTACTCATGTGTTTGCCCCCCTCACTCCCAGGCTCAAGCTCATGCTCCCTCTTTGGACTGGAGCTTTCTCACTCTTGCAGACAACTTCTTTCCCTTTTTTAATTTAACTACTTCTGCCTAACTTCAGTCAGCCCCCAGCCAGGTGGCATCAGTCCCTGCCATCGCTCTTTCCACAAGAAACTGAGGGCAAATATACATACCTGCAATTCAGCAGTGCCTGAGGGCTATACAAGTTTGTGGCATTAGATCCATGTCCACATTTCTTTCACTTTTAAGAAAATGCACAATTTTCTATTTCCAACATATAGTCTTAACAAGTCAAAGTGACTTTTTAAAGTTTCTCAAGTTGGATCACAATAAAATTGAGAGCTGACAAACCATGCTGTGGTGCTGTCTGCAAACTAAGAATTATTGTAGTGTGTCAGAATTCCCCAGGGGAACATGTTTGGTTTAAAAGTGAAGAATTTATGTTAACACCACTGAAGAAACTGCATATCACCCTGGGGATGTTTTTTGGAATTTCTGTAGCATGTTCAAACAAAACTTGACACCTTCTGGGTTATTTTTTGGTAGAAACTTGAAGCAGAAATTTTAGAGAAACCTTGGAAAGTTTATTCTCTGTTTATTAAAGCTACATGTATCCCTTTACTACAAAAGAGAATTATATGTCTAGATCAAAAGCAAGTCTGGTCCTTAAGCATGGTAGTAAATTTATACATCTCACAAAAAATCTTCATCAATTCAGCATTCCCTGAAGTCAGTAAGACTACTGATGCCTCAGGCCAAAGCCATGGACTGGTTGGGTAAGGATTCAGAAAATATATCTAATTAAAAAGAAATATCTGGAACAACCCTGGCATGAAGCACTAGTTTGAAATAAGTAAGTGGTGAAATTCATAGATGTCTAGTAATGACAACTTGATCAAGGAAGCATCTTACACAAAATATCTTCAGCAAATCACGAAACACTGGGGAAGCTGTAGAAAGCATTTTGAAAAGTTAAGCTGAAATCTGCTTCTGTGGTGTAAAACAGTGAAACAAAGTTAAGAAAGTACTTTCAATTTTGTGTTACAGTTCTCTGTAAAAATTATAGTCTCATGCTCCTTGCACTGTTTAACATTTTTCCTTTATATATTTTGTACTAAAAAAATACTATTTCTTCCTGACTAAATGCATTATTCCTGCTTGGGAACGTTTCCCTAAATCTTTCTCAAATACCTGTCTGATACTTGCAGTTTAGAAAAGAACAACCTATGCTACAAAGGAGGTTCCTACAAAGGAAAATCAGAAAACAACCCCACAATGCCTTACAACCCTCAGTCATCTTCTAGTGCTGCCTTGCCGGGACCTCCTTGCCTCCTTGCAGGGTCAGCTGCCCAGAGGCAGGATGCCTGACCCCAAATCCCAGTTCATTGTGCATGGTCACCCGACCCCATGCCCTGCAGGTGGAGCCCAGGCTTTCCCCTTCTGCAGTCATATAATACAGAGGTGCCAGCTGGATGCTCAGAGGATATGCATGAGCAGTTGTGGTAGCCAAGTGCAAAAAGCACATCTCGAACTCCTACTGGTGGTGGCATTCCTGTCCTGCTGGTATGAGCCATGGGGGGCTCCTAAGGCCACTCACTAGATCTGTGCTTTCTCATACTCCTCACACAGAACATCAAAGGCTAGTTCTTAGTCTAGTCATTAGACAGAGTCTACCAATACTTCTGTGGATAAGCTGGATGCTTCTCTGGTATTTCCAGAGAGATCTGAATTTGGAAGTCTGTCCTGAATCCTCCTGTTGTGCTGGAGGTGAGTCCTGTTCTTCAAGGTCTCGTGGTGAAAGGCTGCAGAGAGGATGGAGGCTTATACATTGTTACTGTGGCAACCTGACCTCTCCAGCTGCTGGTCATTGCTTGTGACTTTATGTGACAGGATGTTGTCTGGTGCTCTTCTGTAGCCCACCAGTAACCCAACAGGTACATTCAAGCTGAGGTCTCTCACCAGACATGGCTGTTGCGGGGACCCATTTAAAAAATTTGGACCTGTGTTTCCATTTTTTAAGGATGACAGGAAACATCTCAGGACACCAGACACCATGCTGCTTTTGTGAGCTATGGGTTTACATGGATGCCAGCATTATAAATGAAGCTATTATGGCCAGTACTGTTTTTCTGAAGACATGCTTTTGGTGGATGTGCTGGTGAGAGACCTGACATAGTGTGAGGCAACCTGTGCAGCTTTATGACATGTGTGTTGTCAGCCCTTGGCAACTGGTAGGAGTGTGGTCTCTAGCATATGGGTCATGCAGGTAACATGAGGCATGTCTATGCTTCCAAAACTACATCCCTCAATATCTGAGTGCCCTAGAGGGCACTTGAAGCAGTAGAAAACATGGTGGCAGACAAAGCATCCTCCAGAGCCCAGTCTTGGGTACTGTGACAGTGTAGGTGCAGTCAGAAATTGTTGAGAAATGTATCTCAGGAGCAGGCTGACTCTGATTTACTAATTTTGCATATTAGAGCCTTTTAAAACCTGTGGTTTCAGCATAGAGATGAATCACAGGATTATGTTTCTAAGAGCCCAAAATAAAAAAGGAAAACTGTGTTTATCACATGGACTGGAAGCAGGAACTTACAATTTATGGTCTTTTGTTTTTAAAACAAAACTAAGCCCGACAACCTCGATATTGTGTAATTCACTTCCATGCTCAGGAATTTTGTTCTGAACCTTGGCTTTAAGAGATCAGTACATGAGCTTCTACTTCAAATCTAATTATTTCCTAAGTTACATCTATCTTTCTACACACATATTTCAACATTGAAAATAGAAGATGTAGACTGTGGAAGCCTGATACTTTATATCCCAAATTACCACATATTCTGAGATGTACTTTGGTAGAAAGACTGTCCCCAAAGCAGGGCGAATGAAGCTTTGTCTGACCCATGTGATGCCTGTATTTGACCTTGCAAGCAATACCATTTCTACCAAGTTTTTTTCATTGCAGCTACTCTAAACTTCTCTAACCTTTTCCCTCTCTTCCCATCTGGACACTCCTCTCTCACTTTTAGCCTTATTTCCAAATAGCCTATCTTTCTATGTATACTTCATGTCCAAAAACTTACTCCACCAAGGCAATGGGAACAAAATGCTGGAGTGCTGCAGATGAATTGCAAGAGAGGTGAGAAAGAGAGGTTTGTACCAAGGTGAGCAGGATGGACTCCCATCATCCTCAGATGGCTGGCAGCTGTGAAAATAGCTTCTGGAGCCATGGAGCTGTTACCTTTTCGTAACTCTGACTCACTGAAGGTGACCAGGGCCAGGATACACAGCACTAGTGCCAGCTTTCCTCTATGTTTCACCCTTGTTCTATGGATTCAAGGGTAAACTATATATTTGGGGAAAATAAAAAGAATGCAGCCTTATGAAGCCCTAAAGGAACCTGGCAGGGACATGGAGAGGCACAGAGGTGACCGTGTCCAAACTTCCCTGTAAACAAGTGATTCTGGAGAGGTAAAAATTTCCACAGTTTTATGTACAAGCCTGGAGGTGCTGGAAGTCCCCAGCTCATCCCAGTGAGGACATTAAAGGACTACATAAAGCTACACAAAATAATTCAGAGTTTTCATGGACATTTTGGCACAGGTAAAACTGTCACTTGGCAATTATGAGCTTTTTTTAATAGGAAACCATCTGCCAGCAGAGAGACTGGTGGCTGCTCTGTTACATGTGTTACATTTACAAAGCTATTTTACAAGAGGACAGGCTGAAAAAACAGTTGCAAATGCAAGCTGATCTTGAAAGTATTTTGTGTATCTGTGTCTATGGGATGTCCTGTAGAATAAGACACATTAAGGGTAACTAAGGACACAACTTCTTAACACTCTCTGATGCTCTGGAGATAAAGTAAGGGTAGGATGAACTTAATAGGTTCTAGAAAGCCAGTTCAGGCATGACAGTAAGACTTGTCAGGTTAAGAACTGGTTAAACCTAGATGAGTTGCATGAAGCAGAGATGGTTATAAATACTTTCCTGAATGCAAATATGTTTCCAGTTTGTGATATGAGCTATAGAATTGGATGCTGTGCTTACAAAAAGGAAAACAAAAGCTGCAGATAGTGTTTTTGTTGTTGTTGTTGGTGGTGGTGGTGTTTTTTTTTGTTTTGTTTTTTTTTATTAATGAAACTTTATTTTAATGATAAATATTGTCAGTTCAAAGTAATTGGGAAATTTTCTTTGTGATCAACACTCTGGCTTTTTGTTGTTTTTTTTTTTTTTCAGAACTCATTTGCTGAAAAATGAGCCTGAATAGGAAAGGCAACCCAAGGCAACCCAGACACATCCTGCTGAAGAGAGCAGAGATGCCAGCTCAGAGAAGATAGCAAGAGAGGTGAGGGTGAACTGGCTTCAAGAAAGAGGGAATGGGCTCTAAGCAGAGGATGTGGGAGCATCCCTCAGACACTACTAAATGTCCTGCTGCCCAAGCACAGAGTTTGGTGCAAAATGTTTACAGAGCCTGGAACAAACACTTGGGAGGCTAACCCATGAGGGTCATGCTGTCAGGACTGCCCACTTCTGGTACCTCCCAGTGTTTGCAAGGGTCAGATACATCCACACAGGCTACAGTCTCAGCTGGCCAATATAGCTACCCCATAGATGCCTTAGGAGCCTACCTAATTTCAGCGGATCCCCAACTTGTCTGTGAGCCACAGCACTGGAAGAAAAGCTCACCCGTAATACATGCTTCTGTTTTATCTGCAGCAAGTCCCTTCAGATCCCACTTTTTGTGGCAGCTTGCTTTCCATGGGGCATAACATCTGGAGCCAGCAACAAGCTCCCCTCCACATGGCTTGCAGCCATTGCCGGCAGCAATGGAGGTTAAAAGAGTTCACAAGGGCCACGCAGGCTGTTGTGAGCCAGACAGTCAGAGTTTAATTTACTAATAGAGTTACAATCTAAATGGCTGCAGATTTTCTGAGCATTTACGAGCCTCTTCTGGGGCAGGGGGAGGCTGCGCTGCCTGCACAGCATTCACCCAAGTTTTCCAAGTGTGAAATGTGCAGCAAATAAAGGAACTGGGATGCAAAAGAATGGCAGCTGCTCCAGGGCTGTTAGAGAGGCTCTTTTACAGGCGAATGAACCTTCAATTTGTAGTAAGACATTGTTTTCTAAACATAGCATAAAAACTGTTATCTTGCCTGGCTGGTCATTAGAAGAGAGATAATTATAGTCTCTGTGCGACAGCCGGGCCCAGAACAGGGGCTGCATTGTCCCAGGTCCCAGCTGAGCTCTAGCACAGGCACCCCAGGCCAGCGCTGGGACAAGGGGGCTCCTTGTGCCCCGGTAAGTTCAAAAGAGGAATTGAAGTGCTATAAGTAGGTGTTAAGCACCTATTTCTCTCTCTGACTCTGGCCTTAATAACTACTCCACCAGGAGAAAGTTGAGGACAAACCTGTGACTGCATCCTCCCTCACTTTAGGTAGCGTGACTATTTTTTTTCTCTCCTTAAAGAAGCAAACCAAACCAAACCCACCAAAAAAACACCAAACAAAACCAAAGCAAACCAAAGCAAAACCCAAACCAAACACCAAAAAAAAATCCCACAACAAACTGTAGTTTTGCATTTATTTTTGTTTTGTTCTGTGTTTCTGTTTTTCAAGAGAAACCAGTAAATGTGGATGGGCTTTCAGAAGGAAGGACCTGTTACCTGTTCAGTGTCTGCTTTCTGAGCCCTGAATGGGAGGTCTAAACCTCAGCTGCTGCCGCAGCACACTGGAGGAGTCCCGGTGGACTCAGAGTTTCAAGGGGCCAGAACATCCCTCAGAGATGACAGGAAATCCTGGACTACTGCTTTTCACTACCCGTCCAGAAAAGGCGGTCCCATCTCACCCCATTACAATGGGAAAATAAGCACATCACTGCTCCAGCACTTGAATAGACCAGTCCCTTTGTAAAGGGAGTTCCTACCTGTGAGTGCCACAGCATTTTTTTTCTGTGTGTTTAGCTTCCAAACACTGGAGGAGAAATGCAGTCATAGCTGCAGATAGAAAACTTAGCTATCACTTGTATTGCTTGTACAATGGTGTGTATGCCCTAAATGACTTATCATCATTTAGGAGAATTTTGGTAAAATGGACACTTGAACATGCACTTCCTGAGCCTTAGGTTAGCATGTAAAGCTACTGGGCAGTATTTGCTACCTAGAGCTCTTTTTGTGGCTCAGAGGTGAAAAAGTGAAAAACCAGGAACAGTCAATCCTTGATGCCACTGTTACATAAACTTTAAAATTTTTTTTAGCTGTGTTTTCTAAAAAGCAATGGCCAGAAATAATAAATAATTCTGTTGTTTCACATGAAGTAATTAGCTGTTTTGCCATCTTCTGTTTTCACACTGTGGGTCAGGTAGTTTCCTTTTAGAAATATTCCAATTAATCAAGTTTGGCAAAAGAGAGTGTAAAAATTCATTGCCTACTACTTCTGTGAAAGTAAGTAAGTAGCTGAGTGAAGAGGGAGCACCTTTTTAATGTTTCCACTAAAGGAAAGACTTTGGTAGAAGCTCATTCTTATTAGACACAAGAGAATTCACATGGGATATCTTGCATCCTAAGTGTGAGGAAACCTGGTTTAGCTAGTAGAAGTATTTGATTCAACCAGACTGTGGTAAACTATGTGTAAGAATTCTACTAGGAAAAGGATTGTCTTACATAAAGTAGTGATCAAGTTGAGGACATAACATTCCTACTACAGCTGGAAACATAAAGAAATGTTAAATTTTATTGGCAGGACAGTCAAGTTTTCTTTTTTTAAAAGATATTTCTTATCTCTTGAATGACAAAAAGGCAGGAAGTCTTTCCTGCCATCCCAGTGAGAACAACCCCAGCAGATCAAAGAATTAGATAAAATAGGCAAGCAAAATAAGTCTGTTTAAAACAAGATACTAAGATTTCAAAAGTAATGTGTGTGTGCAATGCTGTTATTTTTGCTTGAGCTCCCTTTGCATCTCTGAAAAAGACCAGTCTTACAGCCATGACTATCATTCAAATGATAAACAGAGTAAAGTCTGAAGAACATGATACTACAAATACAGAAAAACATAGATACTCCTTAAGCATAGTCAAATGCAAGGTGTTTTTAACTTTAGGATGGATATAGTAAAATACAAGCTATAAACATATATGACTTCAGTGCTGTTTTCAGTCAAAGGCATTTAAAAAGCCATCTAAACTACTTTTTCTCTGTGTGTGCTTGTTTGCTTTTGGTGGTTTGTTCAAATTTTGCAGAGGTTAGAGGAAAAGGAGTGTTCTCCGAGGAGGATCTGACTCTGTAATCTTTTTTTTTTTTTTTTGGCTCTGGATGTGGCATAGCTCCCATAAACTCTAGGAACAAAATATTAACTAGGGTTGAAAATTTGCTTGGGGCATTTGGTTCATGTTCTTACTAGTCTGAGAGAAATCACATTTTGAAGATACTTATCAGGACTCTAATCTCTCTGCAGAGAGCTGAATGGCTGTGGCAGGCTTGACAATGCTATTCATTTTTGGAGCCTCACCAGCAAAACAAGCACTCAGCACAAAAGGATGTATAGGCTACTGTACTGTTGATACATCTGTATCTATCCATCTAGCAATGGAGTTCATACCATATATACACATATCACTGGCATAATACCATTTTCCATTCTGTATGTTGGAGATTAGTGTTCCCCAGTGTCAGGTAGTGCAAATTAATGATACAACACACACCTTCCTATTGATCAAAGAGACAAAGAAAAAGTTTGAAAGCAAAACCATTTTAAACCTAGGGAACAAGTAACATTACACACTATTTGAACAACAGGCATATATATATCTGTTGGTGTGTGACTAATATACACCATTCTTTATTGAATATTTAAGCCTTGCTGACTATATGGGTCCACTTTAACACTAGGGGTTTAATGCTTCTATAAATACTTCATGAAGTAATTTAAGGTACAGTTTTATTCTACATCTGTGTTTTCATCTTCTTAGGTTTTTGATCCTACGCACACAGCTGGAATGCTAAACAAAATGTTACATCCCTTCATTTTCTTAGCAGTGAAAATATTTAACTATTATCAACAGGCAAAAAAACAACTCCCCCCTCTTCCCCATAGGTAAATATAGCAGATAAATGACATCAGAATTACCTTGCTTGAGGTGTGCAACTTTTTATTCCTTTTCTCCACACAGTATGAAAGTGCTATTTTTTCCAAGATTTTCTGTACCCCAAACTCCAACCGACATTATTCTACAGGACAGGCAGGCAGCAGAGGGAGGCCTGGACACCTTTTCTCTTTCAGAGAGGAGCTAATCAAACATTCCCATCAAGCTCCCAGCTCTGTGAAAGACACATTACTCTCCCTCCCTCCCTCAGCTCCCCTCTCCCTCTCTGTCTCTCCCTCCCTCTGTCTCTTCCTTTCCCTCCTGCACACACAGGCGTACAGAGCTCCTTACACTGATTTAGCAGACGAATTAGGCGGTCCTATTTTAAATATATGTTCCCTCCCACATATTTTTGGTGGGGATTTCTATGTTCCTTTTGCACTAGCCTGTCAGATTTGTCAAGTTTTTCTCTTTGGGAAGCAAAGCTTTACTTGACTCATGCTTTGGCTGAATGTTTTTTTCAGTCTTCCCGTGCAGTTCAGCACTGTAGTAAAAGGACTACAACTAGTAGCCAGGAGTAAACTAAACAGCTCTAAAGATTATAAATACCACATTAGTTAGGTACAAATCAGATTTAAAGAGGAAAAATAGCTTTTGAGGAGACGGGCTGTGATGCCTTTACTCATGTGAATAGCATTGCATTCCCTCAAGAGTTTCCTGAGGCTGGAGGATTAGTGACAGAGCAAGTCTGTGAGTCTGGGCACAGAGAGGTAGAATTATGACATGACGGTTAGTGTAGACTTCTTTCTAATGAAGTTGAGTGTGGGAACTTAATAAACTACTTTCAAAGACTTCTAAACTGGCACTCATTAAGTGTGACATGGACAAATGACATATACAAAATGACTATTTTTTTTAAAGTATTTCCTAAAATTCAGATATCCTAAAATTCTTGGTTAACTTTAAGAATAAAATTTTAATTGAGACAATCAAGATTGCAAGATTATTTACAAGATTATCACTGAAAGGGCTGGTATCATATTCCAGGATGCTGGAATGCAAAAATAATCTGCAGTTTGAACTAGGTATCCAGAAGTGTATAGATAGCACATATGAGTAAACATACATTGTTTTATCTAAGATTATTATTGGTTAAAAAAACCCAAAATCTTATATAAATATAGGAGAACAAGTTCAAAAGACACACTTGGAAGAAATGTAGTCCCTGGATACTTTTGTTCTAACAATCCCATAAATTGGTTTAAGTGAAGGTGATTACCTGTTATTTGTGAACCTCAGTGCTTATGGAAGCTGTATAACAGCTCAGCATATCAATGAAGAGCATAATACCAAAAGTTTATCAAGAAGTCCCAACTGTATTACTAAGATACAATGATCCATAATTAATTTGATCCTCTTAATACAGAAGTTCCGGCTTGCTGTGGTAATCCCTTGTGAAGCAGAATGCTATGGAGTGGCAGAAAGCCTTTCCAGACAGCAGATCTGTTAGCAGATCTATCGAGATCTACTAGAAAAAAAATTCCCAAAATCTTATTAGTTCAAGTTAACACTTTCAGAAGATCATCACCCTTTTCATAATGCTTTGTGAAGTTTACTTATTCAGATAAGCATGGACAAAAGGACTGAGACCTCATAAATGGAAGTTTAGAGGTGCATAGATGCTAAGGGCCAAATATCTAAATACTGGGGTTTTGCAGCCACGTGGCTATGCGTCATTTCCCAGTGCTTGTGGAGGGCTGAAGTCCCCACAACTCCTTACCTGCAGATGTTGATAGAAATACTTTGAAATTTTTGGGCACAGAACTTCACTAATCTGATCTCCTTCTACAATATGGTCACCCACTTAGTGGATGAAGGAAAGGCTGTGGATGTTGTCTATCCAGACTTTGGTAAAGCCTTTGACACTGTCTCCCACAGCATTCTTTTGAAGAAACTCTCTTCTCATGGCCTGGATGTGTATGCACTTTGCTGTGTAAAAAACCTGTCTAGACGGCCAGGCCCAAAGAGTGGTGGTAAATGGAGTTAAATCTAGTTGGCAACCAGTTGAGAGTGTTGTCCCCCAGACCTCAGTACTGGGGCCAGTTCTGTTTAATATTTTTATCAATGATCTGGATGAGGGTATCATCCCTCAATAAGTTTGCAGATGACACCAAGCTGGATGGAAGTGTTGATCTTCTTGAGGGTAGGGAGGCTCTGCACAGGGATCTAGACAGACTAGCTTGATGGGCCAAGGCCAATTATATGAGTTTAAATAAGGCCAAATGCTGGG
>VWZY01008422.1:563988-582077 GCA_013399075.1 Chloroceryle aenea
CTGGAAAGCTGCTCAGCAGAGAGGGACATGGGGGTGTTGATTAATAGCCAGCTGAACATGACCCAGCAGTGTGCCCAGGTGGCTAAGAAGGTCAACAGAATCCTGGCCTGTATCAGTAGGATCAGGGAAGTGGTTCCATCCCCGTACTCGACATTGGTGAGGCTGCATCTTTAGTACTGTGTTTTGGTCCTCCGGGAAGTTTTGGGTCGTCCAGGAAGGACCCTGAGGTGCTGAAGTGTGTCCACCAAAGGGCAACAAAGCATGTGAAAAGTCTAGAGCACATCTTATGAGGAGCAGCTGAGAGAATCAGGGACACTTGGAGAAAAGGAGGCTCAGGGGAGACCTTATCACCCTCTACAACTACCTGAAAGGAGGTTGCAGTGAGGTGGGGGTTAGTCTGTTCAGCAAGTGATAGAACAAAAGGAAACAACAATTAAATTGTGACAAAATAAACTTTTTTTGGTAGATTGGATAGTAGGAATAATTTCTTTACTGAAGGGGTTATCAGGCATTGGTAAGCCTTGCTCAGGGAAATGACTGAGTCCCCTTTCCTGGAGGTACTGAAGAGTCACATAAACATAGTGCTGAGGCATACAGTTTAGTCAAGGTCTTATCAGTGTTATGTTAATGACTGGACTTGATGATCTTAAAGGTCTTCTCCAATCTAGGAAATTCTGTGATTCACTGGTATCTAGCCACATATTTTCTTCTCAGGTAGACTACTTTCAGAAATCCATGGGTGTCTATGTACATGCTGAGTTGTCTGTATGACTTTCAAGTCTCAGGTCAGAGGGTTATAAAAGAAGCCTCTTGATCTCAAATCAGCATGAGTGAAATTACTGAAGAGCAAGGTTCTGATAAACCAAGGCATGGTTGGATGACAAAGGCTCAGACTATGTCCACAGAACATAAGCCAGGACTGAACAGACACAGCTGGACTGGAGCTGAGTGATGGAGCTGAGATGTGAGAAGCAGTGGATGACTGGGATAAATGGCACAGGCAAAAAGTCCTCATAAGGTTCAACTTCTGATACCTGTGTCAGCTCATTGAGGGGTGTAGCTATTGACAGGTGGAACATGGTCTGAAAGGTGTCAAAGCAACAGTGACATTGCCCACACCAAAGTCATACTTCATTTTTGCTTCTGCAGGATGGTAGTTTTACAAAGGAAACAGCTGATAGATCCATTTCTCATTTTCCATGGGCTGATTATCTCATTTGTGAGTAAATAGTACCGAGGGCAAAGAGCCAGCGTGGACCTGGCAGGACTTAGCTCAAATGCAATGGTGTGTGAACAAAGCTCTATTGCTTCCAGAAACTCAGCAGCAGTGCAGTCCTGTCCACACTGCAACCACCTGGCCAGCTCCACTTGAGTCTTGGGATCAAGGATGTTGCCAGTGGCCTGATGCATTTCTGCAGTGCTGCCTATGAGCTAACCTGGCATCCTGGAAATGAACATCCCATGAAATGCAGAGCAGAAACATTGAGTGGTCAGAAAAAGAAAAGCTATTTAGGTTTTTCATTATCCAGGGTATTCAGCCTCTCATTATCCTGTGTAATGGAGAGCTGGAGTATCAAAACAAAACACTGAGGAGGGCACTGGCTGTCTCTTTTTATCACAACATTCCTGTGTGCTGCTGCCTGTGCTCTTTCCTGACAGAAGCAACTTCCAGCCACCCAAGAGCTGGCAACACAAAGTGCAGGAGCAAGAGGTGAACCATGTTGTGCGGTTCCACTTTGGTTCTGGCATTTGCCACAGGGAAAGATCAGTTTGCAAAAGCTGTGACCATGCAGTCAGGAAGCCACTAGTTTGAAGACATTAGGTATTGAACACAATTATCACGGGGATAGACAGATGCTCTGTAGCTGCAAGTGTTCATGTCTCACACCATTGCTTCTAATCAGGGCCTCCATTTAAGTTTTTTCTAACTGGTAGTAGTGTTTATGGTGGTAGTTTTTAATTTTTACTATAATGTAATTTAATTTGCTTGTTAGTTAAAGTAGGATTTAGCAGGATCCACTGAAAATATTATTAAATGAATGAATGTATACTTAGGACAGGTGACAAATTTCAAGGGATATGGTCTTTCCTACTGGATGACATATATATATACATATACTGCACATATACATACATATCTAGTAACACACTCATTACATCCTCACTCCACCACAGCAGCAGCAGGTCAGTAACTCCTGTCAGTAAAATATTTTAGCAAAATTGCTTACTTTCCAAATGGGTAGCTTTTTTTCCTACTATACTATGAAGTCTGCAAGCAAAGTAACAGAAACCTCAAACCTGTGCCCTGGAAGTCTTAAGGAAGCAGCTAATGAGCAAGACCAGAGAGTCAAAATACTTTGGTTTCAAAAAGAATTTGAGAATTTTTTTCATTTTTGAGGAAAATTTAGTGACCACATTGAATTGTGATCTGCTTAGATAATACATTCACTCTGGCTAAAAGAGCAGAAAGACAGTGAGATGGTAAGATATGTGTAAGCAATGTGAGCACAGGTAGAGGAGATAGTTTTGCCAAGAGTCAGCAAGGTTTCGTGTTTTGAAACAGAATTATCAGCAGACCTGGAATACCAGAGACTTACTGATGGACCTTAGTCACTGACCCTTAAAAAATCTTCATTTTGAGATCATCTGCCATGAAGAATTTTCAGGGTACACAGGGTTTTTTTTTAAAAAAAAGACCAATATTTTGGATAACAGCTGGGTAAAGGCCTTGCTGAGTAACTGAAGTCTGACTGACTTCACTGAAGTCTAATCCTCATTACAAATCTGACTTTAACATTTTTTAACAAAGCTTTTGTTTATAATATAACTAGTAGGTTTACATGTTTCAACCAGCACTAAAAGATCCTTCATGTTTCCCTCCCTCTGCATCAATGACGCACAAGTAGATGCAATAGGAGAAACCTCACCTCTCTGGAAATGGAAAATAAATTCATATGTTCTGGGTTTGATGCTCACCAGTGAGTATAGCCTCTGAGCTCAGGGCAGGCAATGACACGACCACAGACAACTGTTAGGGGGCCATCAGAGACAAGTGTAGATTTGCACTCCAGTGTCCAAATTCAGTCCAAGTTCATTACTGACTTGGCCCATAACCTTTTTATCATAGCTGGCCTTTCTGTAGTGATTTACGTGAACGGGTTAAACTTTTGTAGAAAGAGGAAGAGAGGAAGGTTTTACTATAGAGTAGGTCAACATCTAAGCAAGAGCAGAGGATGATCAATTCAAAGGCCATACATTGCTTCCAAGGGGTCTGTGTAAGGTATACACATCCTGTGGAGCAGACGCATGCTACACTACAACCCATCCTGCTCATCTCCTAGCACTCAGGAGGGACTCCTGGCTCAACCAGTGTAGGCATGGACAAAGAAAATTGTCTTCAACTATGTTACAGAATAAGATATGCCTGCTAAATTTTTAAAGAAATCTGATTTGGCTAGAAATTTTTAGGGGGAATGTGAAGAGTCTTCCACACACCAGGCCTTTGTCCCAGTTGGGTGATCCAAGGTGCATGCTACTTTTCTGGTGTGGGGCTGTGGGCCACACTTTTAAAACCATGAAGTCATTTACTCTTTAGGTTGCAAGTAGGAAATGTATAAGGAATAAAAGTGATCCAGGGCTGAGCTAACTAGCCTGTGATCATTAGCATGGGAACTATTGAATGTGTCTTCTCAGCTGACCACTTTAGGCTCAGGAGGACAGCAGTAGAAAGTCCTGACTCTGCATATAAAGACAGACAAATTCCATAATTTCTGCAAGATCATGTGTAGCCATGTCACATCTAATCCCATCCAAGTGCTTAAACAGAAAGGAGTAAGTTTTCTGCTTTCAAACAATTACCCTCAAGCCTTTTACAGCAAATACTACCACAGGAATCAGAGAACATAATCTTCTTCAAATTACAACACCGCAAGATGTCATGCACAGCCTGGCAGTCCTGGCTCTGTTCAAAGGCAGGGTAGTTGCACATGTTTAGAGTTCACACCTAACAAGTGGTAGTAGAGTTCAAATTCTTCAGTTTTGAAACAAAATATTAAGTTATATATTAGTATGCTTAAGGTAATGTGTTCTTGAAAACCATTTATACCTGAAGAAAAGATGCCATGGAGGGAGAACAGAGTAGAAAGTTAAAAGTATGATTGAGATGGAAAGGCAACTAGAGAGTTAACATTGATTTGCTTTAGATGCTTAAAGCACTTACATCTAAATTGACCTCAGGTAAATAAAATAACAAATGTCCTGGAAGGCTTATATAAAATACACTGATGTGTTTGTCTTGTGTTTGAGAAAGGTATGGTGGCTAAATTATGTATGCTGTAGCCGTTGCCAGCATCAGAAACTTCTTTAACTAATTAGAGCAATTGGGTAGCCAGGCATCTGTTTTTTCATTTTATGAATGAGGAGACCTCATGCGCCAAATGAATGCATAATGTTGGCATGCTTGGCTTAAATGGATGGATACCAAATTTACACTGTATAAATTTGACCCAGTGGATGTTTCTCAGTGAAGATGGCAATGTGTTTCCTGAGACTTTAGAGATGGGGCTCTGTCAGGAAGACCCAAGTCCCAGGTTCATCTGTTCACCCCTCAGGGAAGGGAGGGACAAAAGGTGACAAAATCATCCAGGAGGCAATATGCAAATGAGAGCTTGAAACCCCCTGTCCTGGATCTCCTGCAGCATACAGCTGTTCCTATGGATCCATTACCATCCATACTGGGATGTCCTAACTGGGCAGGCTCAGAAAATGGCTCTTCATAGTGGGAAATGGGAAAGGGACCCTTTTCTGTGACTTATATGGGGAGAGCTTGAGCCTTTCCAGTTGAGCAGTGGTCATTTTAACTGTTGTGGATTTGGTTTTGTTTAAGTTCTGGGAAGTCACTTTTGGAAACTTTTGACCTCATCTCTCTCTAATCATCAGAAGACATAAAGAAAAGTGAACTTAGGCTTGGAAAGAGAATCTAGTAAGGCATATTTATAAATATATAAAGGGTGAGTGCTGGGAGGATGGAGGCTCTTCTCAGTGTTGCCTGATGATAGGACAAAGGGTAATGGGTGGAAGCTGAGGCATAGGAATTTTCACAGAAACATAAGGAGAATTTTTTTCACAGTGAGGGTGACGGAACACTGGAACAGGCTTCCCAGGGGTGTTGTGGAGTCTCCTTCTCTGGAGATGTTCAAGACCTGCCTGGATGTGTTCCTGTGTGACCTAGTGTAGGTGATCCTGCTCTGGCAGGGGGGGTTGGACTAAATGATCATTCGAGGTCCCTTGCAACCCTTAACATTCTATGATTCTATGATTTGACTAAACTCAGAAGTTACGACTATCTGTAAAGAGAGAGTGTATACTCAGAGGTATTTAATGTGTAGTGCATTAGCTGTAGTCATGCAGACAATACTAGTTAGGACCAACAAGTCAGAGGGGTTTGCTTATAAGTCTTGGAATGTAGCAGAAAGAAACTATGCTCAGATACTGCTTTTCTTTAATTATTTAAAGATATATCACTGTAGGAAAAACCAAAACAGATGGAGGAGGAACTCACACTTGAAATACAATGAAGAGTAATAATGGGCTTCAGTAAGTTTTAATTATTTTTGCCATGTGGCTAAATCTACGCATACCTCTTATGGCCCATATTACCAATGCCAGATTTAGAACAGAGGCTGCCACAAATGTTGCGTTGAAACACAAACAAAGTGAACAGTAAATGGAGAGGCTCCCATCATATTTGGGATCAGGAACTGCCAAAGGTGGCTGCCTGGGAGGAGTTTGCCTTGTTTGTGGCCACAGGCCTTTGGATTTGAAAGGGTGTAACCAACTTTAAAAGCTGTGATCTTATGGAGGTGGAATGTGATGCTTGTGTCTCACCATCAGAAACCAAGAGGATGCTGCAACAGAAATCAAATTTAAGAACCATTTTTGGGAAGAATTTGCAGTTATTTCAAACAAAAATGTGTGGTGGCGGAACAGAACTGTCTCTGTAGGAAGTGCAACATATCGATTTTGTTCCTCTTGAATCCAGTGTTGGTGGGGATTGAGTCTTGCCAGAGTAAGTGGGATACAACTCCTGTTGATACCTCATATAAAACCTGATTCATCAGCATAGAGCTCCTTGTATGAGTAGTAAAGTCACCTGTTTTGGAGAGTGCTCTTTGTTAACCAAAACTTTGATCAGTGTTAGATTCAGTGCTGAAGCTTGCAGTTGAGGACCACAGCTCTCAGAAAATACAAATGGCTTTTTCAGAGTGTTTTCCCTATCTGCGCACTTCCAGTGTGAGCCACGTGCTATCACTGCCACTGCTAATTCAGTTTGCCAAGAATACCATGTCTCAATCTGGATCCCTGTGCCCCTTACCTTGGCAGTAAAGCTCAACTATTCACTGCAAATCAGGCCTGGAAAATGTAAACCCAGTAACAGTCTTCTGTCTGTTCTTCTTGACTATTTTACTGATGTGTTTTCTGTTTATGCTCTGTAGGGCATCAGGTGTCAGAGCAAATAGGTGATGCCAGTAAAAGCCACTTCACAGTAGAGAGCTCGTGGCTGCCTCCCAGCAACTGAATGCATCCCCTCTGTGGTGCCCTTATCCTTGTCTTCTCAAGCTTTGGCTCTTGGCACTGAAGACTGTTCAAAATGCAGGTTGTTTCTGGAGGCAACATGCAGAAATCAGAGTGCTGCCCTGGCAAGCAGAAGTGTCCAAACATGCTGCAGGGCCAGAACTGCCAGTGTGTTTAAAGGGTGGATTAAAGTATTTTCATTACTGGTATGTATCTTTGAAAACAGGTATTTGCTAGAGTTCACTAAGATACCCTGTGCATGTGCCCCTGTGCCCAGTCTCCCTGTGTAAGGGCTTACATAGAGCTCTTCCAATCGAGTGGTGGTGACTTGGCCACCCTCTAGGGTCTCCTTGCCCACTGTTCTTGTAGAGATCCATTTGCCTTCAGGGAGGCAACATTTCCAGGAGGGCTCCAGCTGGTNGGATAGGAAAACACAGGGTCCCCCCCAACTCCTGTGTGGTATTGCACCCATATAAACCTCTCTTTGTGTGGAACCAGATGCTGGCCACAGCTTTCTTGAAGGATGGTATGCGTTGTGGAGACAGACCATTCTGTGTTTCAGCAAAGTTGAATTTATTTGGGAAGGAGAGAGATTGTAGGGTCCTGGTGCTGGGGACTGGCAGAGTGGGGAAAGGCAATGGGGAAATAGGATTGGGGTCCTTCTGGGGGGATGGGTCAGGGGGGGAAGGTGCAGGGGGCTGCACCTGGAGACACTGTGATATGGATACAAGGAGGGTGTAGAGCAATGCAAGGACCTCGCAGGACACACAGACCCTGGTGGACTGACAGAAACAGTGGCATTTCCCACTTTCCCCATCTGTGTCCTGTCTCTCTGCACCTCTCACTTCCAGTTGGATGGGAGAGATGGCGTTTCTGGTGTTTCTTTAACTGGTTTCCACTAAGATGTTCATTGCCCTGTGAAGGTATTGAATCCCCAGACTACTGTCAGTCATGAAAACACATTCAAAAAATTACTCTGCTGTGTGTGAACCAGCTCAACATTGGAAATGCTGCTGTCTCCCCAGGGCAGCTGAGATGGCAGGTGCTCTGACACTCAGGTAGGCTGTGGGGTAGGGCTGCAAGCAGGAAACTCACCCCCCTTCCTCCTGCTCTGGATATTTGTGACTAAACTTCTATTGTAATATGTGGGGTCAGGCTTGGTGCAGGCTGTAAAGAACTCTGATGACCCTTTTTGCTGCCCATTTCCACCATTTTATCCAAGTATGAAGTTCTATGGGGCATTTCCAGACATACAGAGCAATGACATGTATCCTATCGGACAAAAGATGTAGACACGAAGTTTCTTCATTGCAGTAGCCTGTATCTATACTTTTTGTAAGCCAGTAATTTCTCAATTTGTTTCCACTTAAAAAAGCAGAAAACAGGCTGTATGCATAAATGTCACTCCATGCTGCAGCAATTCAATTAACTATAAACTCAGTAAAGTTGAAATAGAACAGCTAAGGAGAGCCATCTTTCTTCTATGATGCCCTTAAGGGCTGCGAAAGATCCAATGTAATTTAAAATCCTTCTCTGAAATCAAGCCCTCAGAAGAAATGCTGCACTTTTGTTACATTTACAAGAAAAAAAAAACCCACCTCATAAAATCTTATTAGAAAAATAAATCTCTCTGAATAAGCCCTATCCTCTGTTCCTTGCCTCCAATGCCACAACAATATATATTATAAGCTGAGCTCTGCATTTTGATCCCCAAATTAAGTAAATTACTTCTAATAAATTGCTTAATCACAAGCACAGTTAAGCTGGAAATACCATTTGCATTCTTATACTTGCCAGCATTAATTCTGGGTAAGCATTGTAAGAGGAAAGCCTCTACATTTTATGCTTACTACCTCCTTAGAATGTTTTATATTATGGAAAATACTGAAAATGTTTTCAAACTGGTTTGATAATTGACATACTCCACCTTAGGGTCCCAAAGCTCCTTTCAAAAAGGGAAAATAATGAAAGTGAAAAGTAGTTCTGGGGGAGAGAAAATTAAATTACATGCATGTTCTTATAAAGTATCAGAAGAAAGGCAAGCAGCTTTTGCAGAAAAGAAAGCTGAGGAGCACAGGGCTTTTAGAATTGAGTTTGAAAAGGTTCTTAGGTTACTGAAGATACAGAGGAGGATGTGTGTCCATAGAAGACCAGGAGCCTATCTCCCAGAGCTTGCTCCACAAAAGGCATCTAAGAGGTCATTACCCTCCACATCTGGTTGCTGCCATCTCCAGCTGACAGTTGCCACCCTGAAGCTGCCCTGGCCAGCCCTTGCCTTCCTGAACCTGAACGTGACCAAAGGAAGCTGCTGTAGGAGAGCTGTGTCCTTTAACCTGGCCTGCTTTGTTTGGATTGACAGTAGTAGGGGAGCGCTTATGCTAATAGCTCAGTGAGCAGCTTTGAAAACTGGTGGCTTCTGTCCGAAACGGTAGGTAGTTAAGAGGCAATTGCCTTTTTTTCATCCACAAACAATAAAAAAGATGTTGCAGACAAGTTCTAGGTTTCCCAGCCCACTGAGGGATGGCCACAGTCCTCATGGCTCCCATAGATATCTCAGGCTCTGCATATGCATTCTGTGAAGATGTGTGTGCTGGGGAAGAAGATGCTCAGGACCAGGCAAAAGTGAAATGTTTCCAGTACTTCTCCACTCAGAATCCTCCATTACTGTGTTGTGTGCTGAGGACAGTGCATGGACTTCGTTTTGCAAAATCATAATGGTTTCTGTTGCATCCTGGTAGGGGTTTGGGCGTCCCAGGGAGAAGCCAAGGGAATAATTAAGGTCAGAGAAAAGCTGAGCCAGACACGTGTTGTGTTAATTTTGGTGAATTATAGCTACAGCCACACCTTAGTGTGTCCAGACTCTGGTTCAGTTTCTGCATCTCTACTGAGAGCTCACTGAGGCAGAGCAGCTCAAAACTCATTTAAACTCCCCATAGTGAGATTATTTTAGACAGTCCAGTGCTAGTGGTGGTTTCTGTGAGTCCCTTACCATAAAGTGAAATACATTTATGATCAGTGAGAAGTGTGTCCAGCATGTTGTGTTTGTGTAATGTACTTGCAGGGAGAACAGAGGAGACAATCCTGATCCACACCAGTGTGAGTGAGGTGGCAGGCCTGCAGAGCCAGATAAAATGAATTCCCCTTGTGAACAAGCTAATAAAGTATGTAACTAAACTATGTCAGCTGTGATGTTAAATATTGCATGCTACCCTGCGTTACAGCTCACTGATTGCCTTGGCTGTTTGCTCTGGTGTGGTGGAGTGGTGGAGCTGCTGCTGACAGCCCAAACAAGTTGTAAATAGTGGCTGTTGAGGCTCCTGGTGCATCACACAGTGGTTCTGCATTCATACCCTGATGTGTTTGCTGACCTTCCCTCTCACCGTCTCTTCCTTGTGGGCTTTCTGCCATCAAGCTCTCTTTGCTGCAGATTGGGATAGCTTGGGTATATACTCTGCATCAATACTTAAAGGAGCTCAAATGCCTAAAGGGATGCTTTGTCTCATTCATGGCATTGAGTGGCAAAGCCTGTAAAGAAACTTTCAAGTGATAACTATAATTGTTTTCATCCAGTTGTTTTCAATTGTTTTTGTGCAGTTAAGCAGACAGTGATTTTTGGAGAAATTACAGTTTCAAGCTTCTGCTGCTCTAAAGTGAATTTATTTGGTCTTCATAAAAGTAACGCTTCATGGCTTCATTTTTCCTTCTTTTCTTTCAATAAGTGAATACAATTTACAAGAATTACTACGAAAACTGACACAAGTACCATTTGCATGTAATAAATTGGGTTAATTTGTGATAAGTAATTGTTTGCTTTTAGTCTGTGGCTCTGTTTCTTTTCACATGCAGGGTGGGAAAGGAATTAGTCTTGTTGTGAGGGTTGCAGTCTGCCAAACAACTCTGACTAGTTATGGGACATTTTGAGTAAACTCTCTGTTTAATTTATTTCACATTTCCAAGGCTGGACTTTCTGAAGGTCACAGCCAGGGACATAAAATCAGGCTGATGCCTGCTAAGAGATCCAAGAAATGAAAGACAAAAGATAAACCTGTAACTGAGAGAACTGGTATAAATACTAGATTTCATTTACTTTTTTTTCCGGAAGAGTTTTTTAAGACATTCTGTGCTGTGTCTTTGGCGTGTTATCTGTAGGAAACTGGCAGTTCAAGCTAATTTCCATGGAGTCAGTTGCTATGAAAAAGAATGGTTCCTGAGAACTAGACGTTAGCTCTTGCACTGGTACTTTAGAAGAGATTTGCAACATCATCACTTCATCTATCAAGTATTTTATGGAGTGAAAAACAACAGGTAGGACTAAAAGCAGTCCCAGAGACCCCATAAGTGGGATGGCAGAGGTGGTGTCTGTAAGTTTCATGAGTTTCCATGCCATAAACGATTGTTAGAGAGTATGTAATTTACTGCTGATGGTGTGGCTATTGTTTTTAATTTACAAAACTTGAAGTCTAAGAACAGTTTTAGGCACAAGGATTTTTAACAGAGGGACTAACCTTATCCTGCAGCACCCAGACACTTGGCCTTGGTGTCCTTCTGTCTCTAAAAATTTACTTGCTCTGTGACTTGGCCTCATCTTGAGACTCTGTGGATGAAATCTTTATTGGTTACAATTAATGTTTGCTGTTGCTTGCAAGGTAGTAGGATTTCTGTCCCATATCTCTAGGATAAAAAAGGATGACCTTTTCTGCCCCTGCTCCAAGGGACAGACATAAAAATATAAGCAGGAAAATGATGGAGAATGGAGAGGGCATATTTCCTGACTGATGCTCTCTGTTTCTCCTTCCCTCAGCACTGTGGGGAGAAGATGTAGGAAGGGTAGAGGCATGATCCTTGCTGCAGGCATGATCCTGGCTGCTTGGCTCTGGCAGGAACAAATGTAGCTGTTGGGGAAGACCTTGGGTTTTCCTCAGTGCCTCAACAGCTGATCTTACAGACCTGGTCATGTCTCAAAACTGCTGAGGCCTTACACATCAAAGTTGAGCCATTACTCAGGGCTGAAGGGATTTCACTCTGCATTAGCAAGGGATAATGTTTGCGATGACCATTTCTGAAGGAGAGCATCGATGGTGAGGTTTGTTGCAGTCACACAGCTTGTTAGTCACAAGGTTTTACATAGAAAGAGTGAAAGACTGGAGTGGTGGTAAAAGGCATTTTAGCCAAAGCCCTGAATTTTCATCAGGCCAGGCAGGCAGAGGAGTCGACTCTTTCTCTAAATGATATTTAGAGATTTCTGCAGCTGAATGCCATTATCAAAAGCAATGTTTCGAATGAATAGCCCTACACATATATTCTGCGGTTGCAATGTGAATAATTGTGAACGCTCCTCAATCTTTCTCTACCCACTCCTCCCTTCCTCCTCAGCTAAAGCACAAACACTCAATTCAGGGGAAAAGATACACTCTTACATCACTTCTGACATTTCTTTATTGTTGTCTAGTGAAGGCTGGGCTGATGGGCTAGAGGAAAGTTTTATATAAGCCCTTGCTGAGACATTATTGTAGGACTGGAAGTGGGCAGCGGTTACAAATATTAGGATTTCTCTCTGGAGTTTCTTTAACTGCAAGCCTGAATGTCTGCATAGCATACAGGGCTTTGCCCTCTCTGCCTTGGTTTTCTGAGTCCTGCTGAAATGTCATGGTCCTCAGAACTGCGGGGTTCAAAGATCAGCCGCACTGGTGTCCCTGATGAGCTAACAAGGGGTCTCTGTATGCCCTTGTTTGGAGGGAGACATCCCACCAGGGACATGCCAGCTGCCCTTCCTGGCTTTCCCAGCCCTTTCCAAACACTTTTACACTCTGCTTCTTTCATTAATCGGATTATTTGTTTTTTAAGCTTGTTGCTGAGTAAGTCAAATTGACCCATGCCTGGTTAACAAAGCCTGAAATAATTGTGACTGAGTCAAAGCAATGCTGAAGGGGAGACCAACCACACAGACCAGGCTAGTTTCCTGGCCCTGCTGAGCATACTTAATCCTTGCTGGGTTTATCCAGGTGTCAAGTAAGGGCTTGAATGGCAGCCAGAGTCTGGGAGCATGTCCCTTTGCTGCCTGATACTGTGGTCTTTTGTCCTCTATTTGTAACCTGGGATAATACAGGAATTTACAGACTGATGGGAATGAGCTGGTTTTCTTGTGGGGAGTTTGGAAAAGCTTGCTTTGTTGAGTTGCTCTTAAGCTAAGGAATGAAAATAGTCAGCTCAAAATGGGGGCTTCCTATGGTCAGTTACAGGTTAGGACAGAAGGACACTTGTGCTCTTTGAAGATTAGATAAGTCAGTGAAATGCTGTAAATCTGTGAGACCAACAAGTAAACCTGATGTTGTGATTAAGTAGAGAAAATAACTTCAACACTTAAATTTCAACAGTTAATGACTGTGACTGCCCAGACTACAGCTAGTTTTTACTTTACATAGTGTGCAAGATCCCATGTTAAAAAATAAGATAAAACTAACTTATGCTTGTCAGAAGTGCTTTGGGTGCATTCTGCTATTCAGAAAGCAGTCAGATTTCTCAGGATAAAAGGCAGCTGAGGCATGGCATCTTCATTAAAAACCTATGGGTTCTACATCTGTGAGACCATACATGGAGCATCCCTACACCTGAATGAACCACTGAACTGCAAATGAACTTTCTGGGTGAAGTATAATTCCAGATTTTGCAGATGGAGGCATTATGGAAACATCTTTAGATTATTGACCAGATTCACTGAATCAGTCTTATCTGGAGAATATAATTTTGAAGTATTGTCCCAGGTATGGGTAATGACAATATAACTAACATTAACTTCATTTCTGTCACATGTGGTTGTAATGGAGAAATGGCCCCAAATCCATGTTGTCTTTACAGGAGGACTTCAGGGAAATTACTCTTGGTAGTGTTTTTTTGATGCCTGTGTTAGGCCTATTTCCTGCTAGCATGGTAAATGGTTAAAAGGCTTTTTATGGGCAGAACAAGGAAGAGCTAACACTGGGGAACTCCCCATGTTTCACTATTCCATGGTAATGCTCCATTTTCATAGTAGGTTTGGTGAGGAAAAGCAATTAGGAAAAATTGTGCCAGCTTTGCAGTAAGAGTTCTTATTTGAAAGCATTTTGGTGTCGTGTGCCAACTTCCTAGCTGTTGGCTGTCTCTTCTTTATTTGTTGCCAAAGCACCTATCAATACTGGTTATTAAGTAGAATATGGGATGTGGCAATAAAATATGCTGTAAATAAATAGAAACTTGAAAGAGGGGATTTCTGTTAAGACAACTAATCAACAGAGATATAGTGAGTGAGGCAGAAGCAAACAGGAAGCCTAAACTAAGATGAGGATGACTCAAGTCTGCTAAATACTGCTGTATTCCAGAAGTTGATAGAGCCTTGCTCTTCATTATAAGTTGTGATGTCAAGGTTTTTGGCTCGTTTATCTGCAGATGTATGTGACAAGTTGTCCTAGAGCTAGCCTGGTCTTTCCTCACAGACCTCTAAGAGGATCACTTTTTCCCAGTCTTTCTGAGCCCATATTCTCCACCTCTTGTAAAAAGCTCTGACTTTTTGCAGAAGCTGAAATGTTTCAGACTTTCTTGTGAATTTAGCTAAGTCTGGAAGTACCATTTGTCTCCCAAAGAAAAGATAGGCAGTGCTGTAGTTCACCAAATAGGCAATAGCTCCCCAGACATGTGTCAGTAGTGGCTTAGCCTGTGCCAGCAGCTAAATACCACACAGCCAGGAAAACTGAGAGAACGAACAAAGGTGAGACATGCGAGCTGAGATAAGGACAGTTTAATAAGACAATTTAAAGTGAGAAGAAAACAGTACTAATGAAATTATATGCAAAGCGAGTGATAAGCTCTACCTGTGCCCAAGACAGCACTTTCCCTGCTCCAGCTGGACTAAAGCTACACATCAAAGCAGACTGAAAACAGGTATATGCCCCCTAGGCCCAATCCTCCTCTTATATAGGTGCAGACTCAGTAAGGTATCAAATATCCCATTGGCTGGTCTGGTTGTTTATCCTGGCTGTGGCCCCTCCCAGCTGCAACCTCCCTCAGCTGCTTGGGCCAGCAGCTGCTGGTGATAATTAACCCAAGCCAAACCTAGGACAGGGTCTAGAGTGCATTCCCAGCCTGCAAACCCATAAAAGCAATTTGTAGGGCAAATATACCATGCTACACCCCTCATACTTGCAGATGATTACATGCCCCAGTTGGACTGTGTCATCCTAGGAAATATGAGATAAGCATAGCAATTTTACTGTCCTGGCAGCTCATTTTCTATGTCCTTATATACGTTGCTTTGCTGATCTAAGTTTTCCTTGACTTGCTGAAGTGTTCTTGTGTTTTGATAGTCAGACAGTGATCAGTGAATTTCATGATGCTCTACCATCCCTCCTTTGGACTCCTGGTCCATGCCATCACATTGAAGTGTATTATCTTTCCAAGAATGTGTATTTCCAAGATTGCATAGTACTTTTCAAAGACTAAGTTGTATCAGTGTTCGAGAAGGTAATATTTTTCACTTGCCATGATTCCAAGTATGGAATAATAGCTCCTCCAAATTGTGGGGCAATATAGGTCTAATCTTTGGATCTAGGACTTAAACTTCCACATTCTTGAACTGGTCATTTGCCTGGGATGATTTTTTTCTGATAGGACACATGAGAACACTGCTGTACTTAACTACTTTTCAGCAAAGGAATCTAAGGGATGGATTGTAACATGGTATCAGTCAAGGATGAGCTAAAGCCAATTTTCCGTTCCCTTTGAATCCATGTATAGGCCACATGCTATCCCAGGATTTGGCTAGCTTGGTCTCGGAGAAGTTAGTTTTGTTCATTTCATACAGCAGTTTACCAGTACTGCCAAGCATGCCCTGAGTCCACTGAGTTTCTCCCACTTTTCTGTATGAATGTTACATATTATGAATCCATTTGAAATTTATCTTTCCCATGTGGTAAGGCTTTGCCAGGTCACATCACCGAGGTATGTTTGCACTCTCGTTTGTGCTGTCAAATGTTATTCTTTACTTCATAATTCCTTTTGAAGTATTGTGGCAGATGTGACAAATACAGGCACCTCTGGGCAGCAGAAGGATGTGGTTTAGTGGTGGCAAGTGCTGGGTTAATGGTTGAACTTGATCATAAAAGTCTTTTCCAACCTAAATTAATATGTGATTATGTGATTCTATGAGCTAGACCCAGCAGATGTGCCTCCAGCCACATGCATGCTCTCCAGGACCATCCCAGCTTTAATCTTGTAGTGGTTTTGTGTGTTTTGTGTTTTTGTGTTTTTGAAGTCATGTTTGGTCAGGGGATTTAGGTATTTAGGTGTTTGGGGTTTTTTAGGTGTTTTTTTGTTATGGGTATGGTTGGACTTGGTGATCTAGGAGGTCCTTTCCAACCACGAATATTCTGTGCTTCTGTGGTTCTTTCCAGCAGCCAGGCTGGCTGGTGGACAGTGTCAAAGGCTACTGGAGGCTGTTGAATATTAGTGAGGGAGGTAATTTATTGCAGTGCTTTCTCTAAGTCCTTCCACTCCTGTTTTACTAGGTTACATCCTATTACATAATTAAATGATGAGTGTTTGTTATCCCCAAAGGGCTTTTGTCTCATTCAATGAACATTAAAGATGATGGTTATTGGTGCAGACAGCTGGTTTTATTTTTATCATTCATCGTAGATCTGATTTTGTATTAGAAATGAGATCATTACTTGCAATTCAGCAATTTTCTTATTGTTCTGAGTTCTTTTCGTAGTACTATTTAGACATATTTTGTATCTTAAATTTATTCTTGTGCTTGTCCTGCGCATCAAGGACACAGTCTTATTCTGTTTCATGATGAGGTATTGTCATATATCATTGTCAGATTACAAAACAAACAAACAAACAAAAAATCCAACCCAGAAAACAAACTCTCAGAAGTATGTAATTAAATACACATTTGTGTAGTCAAAACTGTAGACAAAATTATAGGCCCAGATGATAGGCTCCTGTTCTTTCCTGCAGTCAGTGCAATTCACTGGCTTGTCTCCAGGACAGTTGAAAATAGATGTGGTAGTGTTACCCACCTTTTTAATTACTGCCTAAGGTGAGACCATTCAGGGTACAAGAAGAACAATGTTCTTGTCCAGCCCTACCCTCAGGAAGGGATTTTGTCTCCATCTCTTTCTCCTGAGGAAAGTGCCAAACCATAGGCCATGCTTGAATGGGCACACTCCATATCTTTCTGATCATGTCAGCTTGTGCAGCAAAGAATGAAGGATTTAGAGGGGTGGAGAGAGCCTGCAAGGGGCTGCAAGCCCAAGTAGTTCACACTGTAATGAAATCACTGTCTTAAGTGGGGTGGAGGGGAATTTCCTGTTGTCTTTTCTCTGCTACAAGAAATACTTTTACATGATTCATTAGAGAAAAAGTCATAATAGCACTGAGAACAGGGACTGGACTGCATTAGGCTATCCCACTACAGTAGGCTGTCTCCAGCTACACACACAAGTTGTTCATGTTATCACTATAAACCTCAAAACTATTAAGAAATGTTGCTATGTGTTTCAGTGTGCTGACACCCTAAAGGATTTTCAGCTTGGTAAAAATGCCAGCAGGGGAAATGTGGGCCCAAAAGATTTTCTTGGCATAAATAAACAAATTATTACTAGTTTGTTTGTTTTTTTCATAAACCAGAAGATGGTGTTTTTAAATGTGGAAATTGAACATAAGTTATCCTGGGTTAACTTGATTATTTGAACTGCATAGCCCAAGTAACAGGGTTGTGTCAGTGTCTACAGTTATTATAGTATAATACTGGTATGTTATGAATATAATATATGTATGAATAATATTCATAGAATCACAGATTTGTCACAGTTGGAAAATACCTCTAAGATCATCACATCCAACTGTCAAAACAAAAACCCGAAAACCACCTCACCATCTCACTAGAACATGTCCTGAAGTGCTGCCTCTACACGTTTTTTGAATACCTCCAGGGATGGTGACTCCACCACCTCCCTGGGCAGCCTGTTCCAGCATTTGACTACTGTTTCAGTAAAGAAATTCTTCCTGATGTCTAATCTAAACTTTCCCTGGTGCAACTTCAGGCCATTTCCTCTACAACCTCCGTTCAGGCTGCTATAGAGAGCAATAAGGTCTCGCCTCAGCCTCCTCTTCTCCAAACTAGACAATCCCAATTCCCTCAGTCTCTCCTCACAGGACTTGTTCTCCAGACCCTTCCCCAGCTTTGTTGCCCTTCTCTGAACTCTCTCTAGCAACTCAGTGTCTTTCTTGTGGTGAGGGGCCCAAAACTGGACACAGTACTTCAAATGTGACCTCACCAGTGCTGAATACAGGGGTACAATTGCTGCCCTTTTCCTGCTGGCCACACTATTTCTGACACAGGCCAGGATGCTGTTGGCCTTGTTGGCCACCTGGGCACACTGCTGGCTCATATTCAGCTGAGTGTCAACCAGCACTCTCAGGTCTTTTTCCACCATGAAGCTTTCCAGACATTTCCAGAGCGAGCGCCCGGCAGACCT
>VWZY01008423.1:8646-33798 GCA_013399075.1 Chloroceryle aenea
AAGACAAAGGAAGTAGCACAAAATAAGCTGAGCAAACTTTTAAATTAAGTTGTATGCTCTGTTTTTACTGTCAAAAGGCTGGGCTCTACAGTGCCTAAACATAAAAGCATTTTTCTGTCTTTGAAAGATGCTAATTGCTGTGATGCTGCCTCACTGTCTGTGTTAGTTTATGGGTCTGCTTGTAATTACAGAGGGAGTCAGCAGTGACCTTTTGGTTAGGGTTGCCTAACACCTTCCCCATAAAAAATACTGCAAATTTATTTATTTTTTTATTTATTTTAACCTACAAGAAACACCATCACCTTTGCTGTTTGCAGAAGGAGCATTGTTCTGATGAGAACCCCCATCCCCTTTTGGGCAGAAGAAGGGGAGAGGGAAGGCAGAGGGAGAGGCCCTGCTCCCATGTAGCTCCATGCTGACTCTTTGGGTAAGCAAGCGCTGTTGGAAGTACAACTCTAGCATAAGGCTCCTGTGCATCAGTCAGAACTTACTTCCTGCCAGGAGAGGGAATCTGTATCACCATTTTGTGTGGAACAACTTTTGCACCATTTTGTTCAGTGAGATTGGCCTTCCTTTCAGGGACAAAAAAGAAGTGCTGTGGTTTTCGGCACAGGAAAATACCACTAATTAATTGTCAGACAGGTTTCAAAGTGAAGTATCAGGATGCTGGGATGCCCATGCTTCACAGCATTTGCGTAAGCTTGATCCTACTCCATTGTGTATGTGCATTGTGGTGCAGGTTTTAGTTATACAATCACTGAACTCATTACCGGTTTTCCTAGAGAACCTCTTTCAGTGCACCAAATAGACTTCAGGAAAGTAGAATTAAGGCTGTAGAGGTGATTATAAATCTGTCTTGAAAATATTTGTCTGCTTGGCTTGGCAACTGAAATAACTTTAAACATAAAGATTCAGGCGTGTGAAATAATTGCCACTGTAAGCTCCTCAAGGCAGGGATTCAGATTTTGGTGTATATTACAAAAAGAGGAGAGGGTGCTCACACAGATCAGTCACAGTGTATACTATCGACTTGGTGTATTAAAGCCGGGAAGCAGATTTTTTTTCAGTCTTAACACCAAGGCTGTCAAAGGTTGANTTAACACCAAGGTTGTCAAAGGTTGAGAATTCAGAGTTTCCAATTTGTTCTGATTTTTTTTTTTTTTTTTTTTAAAAGAGATGATGTGTTGTACTATTTATGGACATAATAGAGAACTGGGTTTATCACAGATGTGGGCCAGTTGGTGAACAATGCAACTATAATTGTTACAAAGTCACTTCTGCTGTCTTCAGATAGAGCACATCTGTTGTCACTGACTTTTAGAAAATCTACTTATCCACAAGGCACAATGGGAGCAAAAAAAGATGATAATGTGAAACACAGGATGTATAAACTGATACTTACATTAACTAACAGATGACAACAATATACTTGAAGCTAAACCTACTCCTATTCTTGAGGCATACTCAAGAAATGCTATTCTGTGAGAAAGATTGAATGTTTGAATTAAAAATTACTCTTTATTTTAAAATACAAAAAAATGAAGTGGTTTTAAGAATATCTATTTGTGCCTCTGCGTATCTGTAAATTTTTACAGGTTTTGTCATTCAAGATGTTATTTTTACAGTTCTGCTAGTAACTTGAAGTACTACTTCTGTAAATTTTTTCCCTTTATATCTTTTATCTTAGTAGTGACACAGACTCTGTAGTTCAGTGTACCAGGAAGCATTTTGGCACAGTCACAAGCAGGTGTCCGTAACTTTTTTTTTTTAAATAACGATTTTTAAATGTAACTGAAATATGTCACAAATAGTAAACAGAGCTCTTAATACTGTTTTCTTGCCAGCGTGGATAGGCTTTAGACATAAGGAATAATCTTTTCCTAGGCCAGGACAGGTACATGATGATCTGGTATTGAACACTGTGGTGTTATGGCTAAGATATTTAAAGGCACAGATGTCAAGCAAGTCAAAGTTATAGTCCCCACAGTAAACTTGGATTGCTTTTTTTATGGTTATGTATTTGTATGGTATGCTGTACTGGCAACTGTAAATGTTAAAACATGCCAGTCCCCAAGAAATCATGAGATTGGCTTAAAATTAATCATGAGATAAAAATAATAAATTTAGGGTTCTTTTTATTTTCCTTCTAATTTTAAGCTGTCACACTGTGATTGGGTCATACTATTTTGTTTTTCTGCCAATATTCTTCCATAACAATTTTTCACAAGTGAAGATTCATGATAACAGTCAAGGGAGCTGGGTATGTGATGCAGCTGGCAACTTCTGTCATAATTTGCTGTTCTTGGAAGATGTGTGAGGTGTACTCCTCTAAGAAAAACTATACCATATTCTTTCTGTAATTGCTTGTTAATTTTTTTTTTTTTTTTGATTTTGTGTCATGAAATGGCACAGATATGCTGGTGGCAATTCCATTGCTCTGTTAGAAGAAGAGGGAACATAGGATATAGCTTTGAGTGGAGGTCTTCTAACTTGGCCTCTCTCTTTTGGTCAAGTTAAATGGTTTCTCTACAGGATCTTATACTGCCAGAGGTTTCTGACATTTGCTAGTTGAGACTCCACTTCTTCAAAGGAGAAAAACCTTTTACTGTTACACAGAATCACAGAATCCTGGGGGTTGGAAGGGACCTCGAAAGATCATCTAGTCCAACCCCCCCTGCCAGAGCAGGGCCACCTAGAGTACATCACATAGGAACATGTCCAGGCGGGTTTTGAATGTCTCCAGTGAAGGAGACTCCACGACCCCCCTGGGCAGCCTGTTCCAGGGCTCTGTCACCCTTACAGTAAAAAAATTTTTTCGAACATTCAACTTGAACCTCCTATGCTCCAATTTACACCCATTCCCCCTTGTCCTATCACTGGTCACTATTTATATTTATATTTATATTTACTGTTATTTATATTTACTGTTAGGTTTGGGACGTGGAACACTGGCAATAAGAATGTGTGCTTTTCTTTTTTCTTGTCTTTGCTTAAAAAAACTCACCAGAGCATCTCACACAAGCAAGTAAAATCAGTTCTGCTCATGCTATAAACAATCTGCATACCAGTAGTTCCTGGCACTAGATTTTGTTTGTCATGTGTCATATATTATGTGCCTGCTGTGTATGATTACTGAGAGCATTTAATTTTTTTTAATGCTGCTCTTTCCTCCATCTTAAATAAAAAGAACTCTTGTATTTACTCTGTCTGCTTATGTGTGTGGCTTTTCTTAGCATATTGGTTGGTCAGAGGATTTCCTCAAATGTGAAAACCCCCTCTGACCTTGTCCTGGCTTACCCCAGAGAGAAGCGATTGCCCTAGGCCCAAGTAGTGGTTTCAATTTCAGGTGTAGCCAGTGATACAGATTTACTATGGCAGGAGTACTTTGGAAGAAAAGGGGCCCCTTTCCTCTTGTCTTTTTTGACTTTGAAACCAAAATCAACAAATGAAAGCATAGCATGGCCAACACATGCTCTCCGCAAATACTTTGTGGTATTTGTAGGCAGTGAAAGCAAATGCTATTAAAATTGGACACTGACAATTTTAAACCCAAGAACACCTACAAAAAGGTCTGTCCTGCATCTGTTGTGTTGTCAAGGCAGAGACCTTCCTCAAAACTTATTACGGGGTGTCCGTGGGGTTATCATGATGGGCTCAGCAGGAGATGAAGGACTAGCAGGTAAGCTGAACCCCACTGTGCTGGCACAGCGGTGTGATCCTCGGGTTCCCCCTTGCAGCAGCTTGGAGGAGGCTTGTGTGAAAGTGCACAGACTTTGGTGACTGGAAAGTCTGGGTTGCAGGATGTTCTTGACAATTGCTTGATAGGTGAAGTCTTCATTTGCCACGCTAACATGATGGCACTATTTAAAATTAATCATAAGGCAAATTGGAGTGACTTTTTAGCTGGGGGTTGAGGAAGATATTTTAATAACTCATTTTCTTTCTTGTGTCTTTGCTTCTCGGCAGAAGAGTGGAACGTCATTTTTGCTTATTCTTTATAATGCAGATAGATAGCTGAGGGCTTGCAAATTAAAATATTTGGATATCCAGTTAACCTATCTATCTCAGCAACTTCAGTTTTGTGGGAAACTTAATTTATCCTATATGATTCAAAATTTACTTTTTAAAACCATGATGAAAGTAGAGCAATCATTGAGGAAGTTTTAATCTCGGGCCACTACTTTTTCCCATGTTACACCTTTCACAGGTGTGTGTAAGGAATTTTCAGCCATTCCTCATAGCTGAAACACTTCTGCACTTCATTTTGAAAGTGTTTTTTTCCTGTTAAGCCTTCTCACTAATAAATACAAGGGAGTCAAAGTAACTGTCGTGCAGCCCAGCTAAGTAAGGCCTGGGAAAGGGGGCACACTTGGACCTGGCAGTGCTTGTACATGTGTTTTCATGTGAGCTACTTCATGGAGGGCTGTGCAGAACTGGATTTCTGTCAGTATCTCTGGTGGTGTCTGACCAGCTTCTTCCTGTCTTGCCTTGGGAGACTGTGCATTGGTTTTGAGGTGAACAAGCCATCTAGCTGCTTGACAGCCAAATAGCCAGTGGCAGTGTGGACTCTACATGGGCATTTGAATCCAGCAGTTAAGTCAAGCTATGTTGTAGTTTTGCCTTTGAGAGGGGGTGCTGCTGTTTTTTTTTCTGTTGGCTGCAGGAGGAATGGGTATGAGTTTAGTACTTACCCTTTGTAGGACTGTGGGTTTGCAGAGAAAAGTCAGCGTTAGTATTTGTTGTTTCCTGTTGTGGATATCTGCAGGTGCCTACCGATGGTCTTGACTGCCTTGGATCTGGGGAGGAGGCCATTTTTAATTTAAATTATGTGACAAATTATAAGTTGTAGTTTCTCTGACTGTGAGATTTTGCCCCACAGCATTTTGTGAGTCTCTTAGTGTTTGTGTGTCTCTGTCACTTTCTGAAATGGTGATGATGTTTACATGACATGGAATGATATGAGATTTAATTTGTTAATGTCCATTATTAGATAAGGGGTTCTAGAGAATCACAGAATATTGAATGAATATATCTATTTGCTGTGGAGGGAAGAGGATTCCTTTCAAATGAATGTCCAGGGTGTAATGAGGTCCAGCAGTGACTTAACTGCTATGGTATTTCCTTTGTTCTAATGCCCCAAGACATTGCCAGGAAATAACATAAAAGATACTTGTGTTGTCCTCTTATCTGCTACTCTGTTAATTGTATTTTGAAATAAAAGTTGGAAACACGTCAAAGGCAGGGAGGGGGTCTCTGATCTTGTAGTAACACTTGGGGAAGGAAAGCAAAGGGAGTAACTCTGAAGCTGACCATAACACTTATGCTGGATATTGGTTTGAGAGAAGAGGCAGAGAATAAGGAATAATTTGAGCAAGCTTCCTGATTTGGTTTTCATCTCATTTCTCCTATTTCTCTGCAGTACCATTCACTCTGTATAATAACCATACACTTTCACAGTACCCCCTTTGAAAGATGGCAGTATACTGGTGCACAAAAGAGAGTCAGCTACACCACCACAACTATCTGCTCTAGTCACATGTTTTAGAAAGTTACAGAAAGCAGATAGTTTAAAGAAGGTGCCTCTTCTTAAAATGTCGGCCCATAGTGTTTGAATTACAGAAGAAGTTTGGAAAGACTTTTTGCATAAAATGCACCCTGTATGTGTTGTGTCAGCATGTTAACGAAGGATAGATTGTGTATTCTTATACTTAATTTAAGTAGTAGGTTTTCTGTCCTAATCGCATGCTGTTGCAGTCTGGGCATGTTACTTATTTACAATTTTTATCAGTACTTCTTAATTTCCAAGAACAAACTGTTTTCTTTCTCAGAGAGTTTTATCCTAAAGAACAACAAAATCCAAGCATTGATGAGAGTTTCTTGCTTTTTGTTGCTCTAAAACATTATTAGTGGAAGAGGCACCAACTTCTCTAGACTTCAGAGGACTTTTTATGCCAGAGTTACTTTTTATGTACTTGTCCATAGGTAAATATGGAGGTGTTAATCTTAAAGGAAATTGGATATAAGCTTTTGGTTTAATTCACTCAAGAGTGACACCCTGCTTCCTTTGCATCTCTCTGTTTCCATGTGCTTCTAGAGATAGCTGTTAAGGAAAACAAAGCTAATCATGTGTCTTTAAGGTGGACAACATGAAGAGAGAAACATTTTCCATTCATCTTTATAAGACATTTGTTCCCTGGTTTATCTCTACAGACTGATGACACCAAAACATGCTTCCTGTTTCACTTGTTGGCAGCATAAGAAAAAAAAATACAACAGTGTGCCTGTGTATCCTGGAAATTTCTGAGGAATCATTCGTTTCTGACTTTTTTCTGAAATCATGTTTGACTGAGGATGACAATTGTTCTTAGGTTTGATCACATAGATACAGATGTAAAGAGCAACAGCGCAAGACTGTACAAGAAGAGAGCCCCCACAAGCATACACGCGTGGTGGTGTTTTGCCTGAGGTTCTAGGTTTCTGCTTGAAGATGAATTTTCAAACATGTTTACAAGATGCTTTTCAAACTAACAATAGCAGCCTTTGTATTAGATACTTTCAAAATCTACCTCTGTAGAAAGACATAAAACTTTGAAGATACAAATGTCCAGCTTCCTTGCATGTGTAACGTTTGTTGTTTTTTTTTTCAAATATACCTTTAGCCAAAGGGACACATAGGCTTTGTGGATGCACAAAATGATGATACTTTGTCCTCTGTTTAGTTGCTATTTACTTATTTCTGTTTTCCGCCTGGAACTCAGGTGTGTATTTTTTCTAAAGCATTGATTTTTAACAAGTCTTTCTGTGTGGGTGAGAAGAATCCTGGGATAATCTTAGTTTACAGATTTTCAAAGGAAAATACTGTTGTAAGTATGCACTGTATTAAGGGTCATGAGGTTTATTTAAGCCTGTGAGAGAACCTGGAGAGCCTGAAAACCTGCAGACACAGGAAATACCTCTCTGTCTTAAAGTGAAGCAAATCGGAAATCTCCCAGGTGGATATAATGCAGCCGCCAGGTTTTGGGTCTAGGGGGGATCCAGATGCCAGTTTCTGGACTATGCTGTTAAGAGCTTCCTCTAAGATCTCGGACAAGGCCATTTTCCTCAGTGCAGTGAGATGGGAGTGATGCTGTGGGTGCTTTTGTACCACTGAGATGCAGGGACAACTTATTCAGCTGGAAGGGCAGTGACACATGCGGTGTGCGGGATGGGTTGAGTGATTCAGAACGGAGCCAAAGAAATCCAGCATGTACAGAGGGTAGCTCATACGGAAATGTTGAGGTCATGGGTGTGTCTTAAGTCTCGCACTGCCTGAAGGTTGAGACATCAAAATTGGTCTGCCAGGACATGCTGCCTTGGCTTGGTAGTCTCAGAATCACTTTTCTGAAGAGCGGCATCTAAACTTTAAAATGTAAACATAGTGTGGATTTTTCTTAAAAACAAACAAATAAGCTAGAGGAGGCAACACTTTTGGTTCACCTTAATTCAGCTAATTCTCTGCCTACTAGCAAAACCCACATTTCTTCTCTCTGGGAGAATGACTGGGATACCCAGCAGAAAGTTGTCTGGTTTGCATGAGATCCCTAAAGGTTCAGTAGAGCTCAAAGCAGAGAGAGGCATGCTGTGCTTTTGCTCTGAAAAGACTTCGAACAGCTGGAAGGATATGTGCTGGGTTCCAGTTCCTACCACAAACACATTTACATGTCTTAGACCATCATGATTTTTCAAGAACAATGATTCTGAGTAGCAACTGGAAAAGGGACTTTAGTTCTCCAGTGAAATAACTGGTAATATTTCCTACCCAGAGTTCACAGAAGCTTATTAGGCAGGATGTTCTCCTATGAGGTGGGAAGAAGTAAAGAAAGAATTAATCTATACAACGCTCTGTTTAAGCTGTTTAACCACTAAGCTGTTAAATAGAAGTCATACAAGTCTATGAGTTGCCCACTTCCTTCATTTTGGGGGGGTTATTTTTGTTTTGTTTTTGTTTGTTTGTTTGTTTGTTTGTTTGTTTGTTAGTTTTTAAATGTGCTGCTCTATTTTATGTAGGAATGATTCTGGCAGTGATTCTGAGTTCCTTGGGGTACATGGGTGGCAAAGAATTGAGTTACTCAGGGGGAGCTGTAGGGGGAAGGAAGTTTGCAGGGCTTAATTGGGAGCTGTAGGGGGAAGGAAGTTTGCAGGGCTTAATTGGGAGCTGAATGCCAGAGTTTGGTCTTGTCAAGTTGAAGAGTCTTCTGAACATGTCTGGAAAAGTGACTGAGAAGTGTTAGGGAGGAGCTTCAGTGTTGGGAGGTGGAAGTAATGCTATTTCCTGAAGCATAACTCTAAGCACAGAGGAGTTTTTGGAGAGCAATATATTGAGAAATGGGAGGTGCAGTATTACTACATGTGAGTCATTTAGGAGTTGCTGTGTTTATCTCTGTAGATTGTAAGATGCTTGGGGCAGGGTGCTTTTTCCCAAGACTGTTTGTCCTCATTTTGCCATGTGAATTCTGCTGCTTCTTCCATCCTAGGTGCAATTAGCATGCTTCAGTGATGTACCTTTCAGCAGTAATGCAGCCAACACTTTGATTTGTATTAAGGGATTTTGCCCTTGGTAATCTGTCTTCTCAGCCTCTGTTCCCCATCTGGAAAATGGGATAATGCTACTTTTTATATCTGGGTGTGATTTTGTGGGGGAAACCAAAGCAGACTTTCTTACCTTGTGGTACCTTCCTACATGCCCAAACTTTGGCAGATGCTAGAGCCGGGGCTTGTTCCCATATGTGCAGTTGTTGCAGCACAGTGGAATCTTGATTCACTGGTACAAGCAGTTAAGTTGTAAAGTCAGGGAAAATGCTGGGTTGATTAAACATTTCTGTGCCTCCTCCCTCATTCTATGTAGAATTAGTCTGAGGTAGGCTCTTGGTGTAGATCTCAAGTACCTAGTTTCACAGTCTCTTTTTAATCTCATTTGAATTTTTACCTCCACATTAGTCAGTGAATCTGTACAGGATTTGTTATTTACTTGTAACAGAGATTGAAAGAAGATAATGACAATGTAAATTGACAAAAAATTAGGCAAACCAGCGTACTATTCAACAGTGAGGATCACAGTTTTGGTCGAGTCTTCCTTCCTCAGTCTGTGCATGCCCCACATGTGCTGAGAAGCTGCACATGTAGTTTTGAGCATAAACACAAGTTGGACTTCAGAAAAGAAATGCTAGTCTGAAGGCTGACTTCAGTGTAATATAGGAGCAAAGTTTGATATTTGGTGTTCTCCACTGTAACACTGCTGTGGTTTTCCACTTTGGTGAAGCAGTGAGATTTCGATGGTAAAGTAGTTCTCTTTCTCTGAGCACTAATTTTCTGCTACTTTTCTTGACTACCCTTCCTCATAAAGATGCCAATTTTGGAGGCATGACAGCCGTGAATTTAGCAAAACTATAATATCAGTGTACAGTCTAGTCAGTAGAGCTGGAGAAAGCCTGATTTATGACCATATCAAATAAACTCTCTACAGGTTCTGTGGTAGATATTGAGAGAGATTTTGTATTGCTTTGGTCTGTATTGGCAGAAAATGGCATCTATTTTTAAAATTTTGTTTACAGGTTCAAGAGTTTTAAGATGAAGTACTTTTTGGTGCATGTAGATGGTGTTCAAGAGTATTCACAGGTGTACTTTAACTACTGTTGAGCAGTCTCTCTCGGGTCCTACCACCTGAGGAGTCACCAAGGTTTTACTGTGCCTAGTATTTCTTCAGCTTCTTGGGCAGTTCTGCATCTAGTTTAAGGCAACATCAGTTTTATGTTTTACTTGTCATGGCAAAGTCACTGTACTCCTTGTGGTGACTGCTGAAAAATAAACTTTTTGTCACTTCTCTTTCCTTTTCACCTACATATCATGGTGTGTTTCAATAGTGAAAAATTACTTATTTAAATAATAATAAAAAAAATCAGTCATTTTGAACTGTCTTCCTTTAATATGAAAGTTAATATTTCCCAACTTTTATCTTCACTGAAGCTCACACAAAGGAAACACAGTCTGAGCTATCCACTAGTCATCAAACCTATCTCCCTTCCTCCTCTCCCCTGGCTTTTGCTGTTGTCTTTTTAAAAACCAGATCATCTTAATATACAAAGAGGCTTGCAAACACTCAGTAGGTAGTTCAATGATTTTAAGGTTTCCTTTCTTGTACACTGGCAAATTTCTAATGCAAACAGTATAGCACAACATAGTCTCTAATTGTCATGGGAAGCTGCTGTTATGAAAGGGAATTATTACAGTAGTTTGTGCAAAACAGATTCTCATAAACCAAACCAGATACAACCTCTGTGTATTTTTCTGGGTAAAAATGTTAGGGTTTTAATTAGTATTTTCATATAAATGCTTGCCTGAAACCTTTTTGATTAAAAGGGTGGTAAGATGTAGCAAACTAAATATGAAATTAACAAGCCTAAAGACTGCATCTTGGTAAACCATAGAATTACTCCATGGCAAAAAGCCAGAGAGATCCATTAGAAATAAATAAATAGATAGCTAGATAAACAGCCATGGAAGTGTGGTTTTGCTGTCTCTCATGCTGTCTACTATAACTGAAAAAACCCCATGCATTGTATTATGAGTATGTTTTTTTTCACAGTTTTGACCACAGTATTTACTTTCTTCATCTGACCACTACTGAGTTAGTACATCCACCACTAATGCACACTAGTTGTGTTTTTTTTATTTATTGTTTGGAATTCACTGTGCAATTGGGTATTGGTGGCTGTCTTCACCAGATGATCCAACAGGTGGTTCTAAAGACTAGTCAAAACTTGCAACTAAACCAGATTGGGCTGCTAAGATGAGAGGTGGAAAGTTTAAAATATGGTTGATCGCAATACCTCTTGGCTGCAGAGTGGTGGAGGAAGTGAAATGGAATGCCTTCCTGGAAAGTATTGGTATCTGTAACAAAATGAGCAGCTTGCCAGGAGAGCAGCAGTGTGCTTTGCCCTCCTAAGCTTACTTTCTGAGTTAAAAGAACGTTCATGGAAGTCTCAGCTTAGAGATTTTTTGTCTGAGACTGGAGTTTTCTGTGCACTTAAAACAGGCAGAAGATTGCTTTGGTAATGAAAGAGGTGACACTGTATTTGGGTTAACTCCATGATAAATTGGGTCTGGGATGGAGTTTGTATTTAAAAAAATATATATAATTATGGGGTGGGGGAGGGGTTTTCACTTAAGTTCATTGCTTCTGTCACCACATACCCGTAAAAAGTGCTAGCAGCACAAGGATGAGGTGAACAGGAGTAACTGGATTAGGGGAGAGCCTGTTCAGTTCCTGTTTTTATGCCAGTTTAAAGTGGCTGTGAAGCTACACAAGAAAGCCTTCTGTCTGTCTCAAGGGCAGATAGAGCATAATTGTTGGGTGCGTAATCTGTATTTCTGGCCCAGACATCTTTATAGGGGGGTCATGGGTGTGAAATTGGACCAACTTTATGGAGGAATCCTGTCTGACTGATGTCTTTTCTGATAACACATTTAAGGAGAAATGCATTGATACTATTATCACATAATAATATGATTACAGAGTTGATTATTTACTCCTTTCATTTGCTTACATTTGACCTACTTTCAATGTTCTTTATGTTTTTATTAAAAGTCTGTAGGTGCAGTATGATGAAGAGTGTGTTTAACATATGGTGCATCTTGTGCGTTTGTGTTAATTTAATGCAGTTCATAGTAGCTCTCCACCCAAAGTGAGAACTCAAAGGGAGTTACAGCACTGGAAGAGGTTTCATGAAATCTGTATTTCCCAATCAGAGAGTTCTCCTTTGCTCCATGCCTCCTGTTCTGCTTTTTATGAAATTTTCTTAAACTTTGTTTCGTTAAAAGTTATTTTATGTTGAAATCCCTCTTGGATGAAGAGTACCTGAAAAAATTCAATAATGCTGCTGTAATTTAAAGATAAATGTCATTTAGTGTCGTTTGACTCGGAGTCTGTCCTGATAGGAATTTTACTGGGGGAATTTCATTCAAATGAATTGAACATCAAGATACACTTGGTGTATCCAGCGGTCTTGGATGAAGTGGATGTGAACATGTCACAGAATCACAGAATGGTTGGGCTTGGAAAGGACAACTGGAGATCATTTAGGCCAATGCCCTTGCTAAAGCCTGTTTGCCTAGAGCAGATTGTATTGGATCATGTCCATGAAGGTTTTGAAAGCCTCCAGAGAAGACTCTGTAACCTCTGCGCAGCCTGTTCCAGGGCTTCATCACCCTCACAGTAAAGAAGCTTGTCCTTATGTTTAGGTGGAACTTCCTTGTGTTACAGTTTGTGCCCATTTCTCCTTGTCTTGTCAATGGGCACCACTGAAGATTCTGTCCCCATCCTCCTGATCCTTGCCCCTTAGATATCAGTAATCATTGATCAGTTCCCCTCTCAGTTTTCTCCAGGCTAAACAGGTCTAGGTCTCAGCCTTTCCTTGTGAGAGAGATGGTCCAGTCCCCTAATTATCTTTGTATAAACCTCTGTTGGACTTTCTCCATTAGTTCCCTGTTTCTCTTGAACTGAGAAACACAGAACTGGACACAGTACTTCAGATGTGGTCTCACTGGGGCAGAATAGAGGGGGAGAAGAACCTCCCTCAACCTTCTGGCCATACTCTTCTGAATGTACCCAAGAAGACCGTTGGCCTACTTGACCACAAGAGCACAGTGCTGGCTCATGGTTAACTTGTGCACCAGGACTCCTAGGTCCTTCTCTGTGGAGCTACTTTCCAGCAAGTCAAACCCTAACCTGTACTGGTGCGTGGGTTTGGGTTTCTTCCTCCGCAGGTGTAGGACTTTATTTGCCTGTATTGAACTTAATTTTGTTCCACTCCGCCTAACTGTACAGCCTGTCCAGGTCTTGCTGAATGGCAGCACGGCCTTCTGGTATGTCAGCCATTCCTCCCTTCATCCAGGTCATTAATGGGTATGTTGAAAAGATTGGACCCAGTACTGACCCTTGGGGCCCACCACTAGCAATAGGCTTCTAACTAGACCATGCTGCTGATCACAACCCTCTGAGCTTTGTCATTCAGCTAGTTGAAGCCATGTTAAGCATGCATGTCTTACAAGTCACTTAAAGTTTGCTTTGCAAATATGTCATGTTAGGAAGTTAAAAAGAGAATTGTAAACTGACTGATTATTTTATATGGAATTATCTAGTGAAATGAGCACTTGCTAAATATTCACATACTGACGGATAAAGAAAGTTACCTGTTCTTTTCTTGACCTCCTTCACTTAGGGTAAAAGTAACAAGTAACCCCTGCTTAAAATATCCAGATTTCAGCATTTCTGTACCTGGGGTAGTTAGGATCCACAATAATTAAAATTATGAGATGACAGTAATTTCAATATTTTATCCTCAATACGAGTTGGAGCTGCAGATTGTTTTTTGTTGCTGCTCTCAGGAAAGCAGCATTCTGCTGCACAAGAATTCATTCCTGTTGAGCTAGTCATTGTTACAGGTGTTTTACTTAAAATATATGAATATGAATCAGCATCATATGAGTGATGGCAGAGATGTGTGAAACACTGGAAATCCCAGTCTTTCCGTGTTGGATGTATCTGTTCAGTTCATCAGTTCCTCAGTACTTTTCCAGTTATTCTCAGGACAGTCTGCTGCAGAGGAAAGAAATTGTTTTCCTGACTGGCTGTATCATTGTATGGGATAGGGTGTAAGCTTCAAGTGGCAAGGCTGGTGACATTCATCCTAGATTGCCCATCTATAGGTTGCTACATCGTGGAAGTTCAGGGCTAGTACTGTGGTAGGAATGTAGCATTACCATCTCAAAGCATGAGGAAATCATGCTGCACCTCAATCAGTCAGCACCCGTAGCTGAAACTTGCATTTAAATTCAGAGTAAAAGAAAAGAGTGTGCCCTACTTACAAAAAAAAAATAAATCTCTAGGTGGGAAAGGGAGAAACATCTTAAGTATAATCTCATTCTCAGGTGATCTATGGAAATTGCATATGAATGTTGCTCATTTTCATAGTACAACAGGAAATCAAAATGGAAAAGCTGTTGAAATGTTGTTTCTTTTGTATAGACTACTCTTCCTTGAAATACAGACTAGGGGGTTTTGCTGGATTTCTAATTTATAGCTATTCATCATGTAGTATGAAATTGCTGAGTAGGAAGGAAGAGATGAGGGATTGAAGGCAAAACATGACAAAGTTTTCAAACACTGTAAGAATTCTTGTAGCCAGACCTAACATCCACTGAATATATTAGCGTGATGATTCCTCGTATTTATCTTTTCTGGAAGCAAGTGTAATCAAGTGTGATTATCAATGAATCAGACAAGCTATTTGCTCCACCTTTAATGACCTGAAGGTGGGTAAGCAAAAGAAACCAGAGGTGGAAAAGAAGTAATCTTAGTTTTGATGCAGAAGGGCTGATTACTGGCCTCTGTGTGAATCTGGAAGAAAAGAAATTGAGTTCAGCTGTCACATTGCTCTTACTGGTTTTATGGGAGACTTCTGTTGTGTTTTTATAATTGGTCAGCTTTATGTAGTTCATTAAAACCTGGAACAACACAACACTTGCTGGAGAAACTAAATTTTCTTCCTTCTTTTTTGTCAGCCTATTATGTGTTACCACTGGTTGCAGTGTTTTCTGCAAGCTTCAAGACTGAACAGTATAACTTTGTAGATGTAACTGGAAGTCTGGCACAATCTTCACAGTTCTCAGCAGTGATAGCACATCAGCTTCTCGTTGATTAACATTTGGAGTGTTCTGCTCCAGGGTAAGCACTGTAGCCATAATATAGAGAGTCGATGTGGGGTAATGGGTGCCTATAGCTACTTTTGAGTCTTCCTTTGTGTGCATTTGCAAATGAAAACCTCCTTTCATAAACCCTCTGGTTTCTTTTAGATTCATCTGCTAGAGGTTTTCATCTCTTTCCTGAAGTGCTGCTTCTGTAATATTTTTCCGTGGCAGTTAAGGACACTTCAAATTAAAGATAAGCCTACTAAGAATAGGTTTAGACTTTCAATGTTGTTTTTTGTTTGTTTGCTTGTGTGTTGGTTTTTTTTTGGTTGGTTGGTTGGTTGGTCAGTATTTTGTGTGTACTTATGTTTTGGTTTTTTTGTTTGTTGTTTGGGGTTTTTTTTCAGTTTTTCATGATGTATACATTGAAATTACTGATCTTCAATATTTCTTTCTGATTATTTTTTTCTCCTACCTCAGAGAAAGAGAGTATGAACTTGTGATGTAAATAAACAAGGGTCTTCCTGCATCGAATTAAATTAAAACTCTGCACTAAAACCACTGTATGTGTGTAGTGGCAAGGACAGGCTCAGATCAGATTGTGCTGTTACCAGCAGGTGCAGAACAGCTGTGGGCAGACTTTTTGGCGGGAAGTGTAAGGAAGGAATAGAATAGTAAGAAATTGGTGATTGTACCTGTGCTGATGTATTTTAGCTGTTACAGTAAAGATTAAATGGGAAATTTTGACCTAATTGCAGCTAAATGACAGATGCAAAAGACTAACTCAAAGCTGCCTTAAGTGTGATGCCATGGTTTATAAGCTTAAACAAGAAGTTTTATGTCTATTTTTAAACTGTGAAGTCAGATGCCTTCAGTTGGTGAAGAGTGGTGGAAATTTCTCATTTCTATGTTATGAAGCCATATTTCACAAAACAAGTATTGCTGTGAAATGTAGAGGATTGCTAGTAGATGAAGAAATAGTATGTTATAAAGGATTTCAAAGTTCTGCTGATGCCCACATCATCTCCTGTGGCAGTGTCCCCTTCTTAGTAGTTTGTGTCTGCTTTTTCAGCAAGTGTTCCTTGCTGCCTTCAAGGAAAGGAGGTAGAAGCCAATCTCTACCATTCCAAGTTTCACTTGCAGCCTTTTTTTCTGGATGCTCTTCAGGTCCTTGTGTCAGGGGAGGGCAGGATGGATTTTGCTGCCTGGTGGCAACCTAAACAGCTGAAAGACTTATGTGAATCCCCAGAGTGTGCATTTCTATTCCCAGACTTACTGATAGAAGTCAATATTAACAAAAAATGTCAACTTCCTCAGGTGACAGGCTTGAAGCATGTTTATATGTCACCATTCTTGACTTGCTTTTTATTGTCTTTATCATGAATGATTCAGGATCTATCCTTTCTTGCTCAGTTGACTCCATGTGGTACTTGAGTCATTAAATATAAATCATGCCTTATCAGTTCACTTCATCAGTCCATGGTTCAGGATGTACACTAGAAAATTGATTTTGAATATTCTGCCACTCCAATTTATTGCTGATATTGCTGTCTGCAGTATTTTGTGCAAAATGAACACCTAAAGTAACTTACAAAAGGTAAGTATCAAGTTTACAGTACTAGATCATACATTCATCTAGGTTGGAAAAGACCTTTAGGATCATCAAATCCAATCATTATCCCTACTTTGCAAAGTCTACCACTAAGCCATATCCCCAAGCACCACATCTATATGGCTTTAAACACATCCAGGGATGGTGACTCAACCACATCCCTGGACAGCATGTTCCAAAGCCTGACAACCCTTACAGTGAAAAGCATTTTTCCTAATGTCCTATCTAAACTTCACTTGGTGCAGCTTGAGGCCATTTCCTTTTGTTTTATCATTAATTATTTGTGAAAAGAGACCAGCACCTACCTCTCTACAAAATCCTTTCAAGTATTTGTAGAGAGCTATAAGGTCTCCCCTCTGACTCCTATTCCTCAGACTAAAGAGCCCCAGTTCCCTCAGCTGCTTCTTAGAAGATTTGTTCTCCAGGCCCTTCAGCAGTGTAGCTGCTCTTCTCTGGTCCCGCTCCAGCACCTTGCTGCCTTTCCTGTATTGAGGACAGTTTTGTCATGAGAATGCTGTGGGAAGTGTTGTTAAAAGCTTTATGGAAGTCCAGGTAGACAACATCCCCAGCCTTTCCCTCATCCACTAGGCAGGTCCTTTTGTCACAGAAGGAGGTCTGTGAGCTTAGCCAGTGTGTTTGTAAAGGAAGTTGATAGGAAAGTGAGATGGAGAATACTCATGGTTATTTGTCAGTCTGGTGGTCCCTCTTGCGTTCAGCTTACACATACATTGCTCAAATTAAGTCTTCTAAACTTGAGCATTTGGCTTAGTGAAGAAGTTTTGTGCACCGTATCCTCACCAGAGAACTCTTCCCTCCACTCTCTTTGTCTATAAAACTTTGTGGCCCAGATTCCAATTGCTGTTCCTTTAGGGCTGATGAGAAATTTTATATTCAGGGCTTGCATTATTTCCTCCAGTTCTGTAGAACTGGAGTAAGCACTTCCAGACAGCATTCTGTGATTAAAACAAAACACATTCTTCTTTATGAAAGAAGAGTTAATTTTCTGTGAAATACTAAGATTAGCTTTTTTGCTTGCTTTATTCAGAATCGTGATATGTCTCATACAGTGTAATAATGTTTTTTGTCTCACAAATTTGTGAAGTGCTTGTTTGGATATTTATGGTTGTGTGCATGTGTTCTTGGTAAGCACTTAATATACGAGATTGATCTTTTTGGCAAAGGCTACATTGTGTAGAAGAAATTAAAACCAAAATAACAGTTGTTTCAGATTATTTTTCTGAAATTATAATTGCATATATTCTTTTTCCTACTGGCTGTTGAAATGAGTTACCCAATAGTGTTTATTATTCTGTTTTATTTCAACAGTACATATATAGTAGTTTGTTTCCATTCCACTGACAGACCTACAGTCTCCAGTGGTAATTCTTTACCAGCAATTTTTTCTAATTGTAATAACTACAGAACTTTGTGAAATATAGTGGAAATATTTTCCTGAAGTTTATACCCTATAAATAAAATCCCAATTCTCATTTTTACCCTCTGTCAAAAAATAATGCAGAGATTCTTATACAACAAATTGATTCAAAACTCCCTATGTATTAGAACATTTCTGAGTATTTCAATATCTGAAGTTTATATAACTCTTGCTTCTCTTCTAGTGCCCATCTGTGCTGAGAATTTGGACATATGCTAGAATACTTATCAATGGACTTAAACAAATTTCCATATTTTACTGTGTGCTTAAGTCCTGTTGTAGCTGCGTGTAGCAAGAGTAAATTGAATTAAACCCCTATGCTGTGATCCTCAGAGCTGTAGATGTCTAATGGTCCATCACATGCTCCCTTCTGTGTGCTGGTAGCTGCAGGGCTGTGGTTGTACCCCAAGAACGAGCTTTGCCGAGTGCCCTTCAGAGGCCACATTACCTTGCAAGACCTGAGGTGTAGTTTACCCACTTATCTTTGGACAATTTTGCAAATGTTATAGGCACTTACAAACTTAAAGGTCACGTTTTTAGGCATATGTAGCCAATTAAGTACCACTTAACAGTTGACTTTGGTCAAAAAGTTTTAATTGTCTGAATGTGGGAGCTAAGCTGTTGCTGTTGTGTTGTACTCTTGCAGCACTGCTGAGGGACAGTTAACTGGTACAGATCTTCATTCCTTTACTTGGACCAAGTTCTGGCACAGTGATTTTATTATTGCCTCTTTGAATGCATAACAAAATGGAAAAAAAAAATATTAATGCAGTTAATAAATATTCAATCTCTCTCTCTTTTTTTTTTTTAAAAAAAAAAAAGGTGCCAGATAAGTGACTATGAAAAGAGCTCCAAGTGTTAAAATAGTGTCTGTTGTATTTGTCTCTCAAAGGATGAAAACAATACAAGCTCGCATTACATAAGTAAAAAGATAATTCCAGCCTGAGCCTTCCCTGCCTGCCTCTCCCTCATCTTTTCTGGTTGCATGCTGGTATGTTTTTATGCAAAACCAAACATCTTTTGTGTTTAGGGGAAGGAGTAATAGAAGTGTCAGATTTTGTTAACATATTTGACAAACTATGGCAGCAAAAGCTATCCTTTTTATATTTTGGCATGAACAATTGCCCTTTTATTGGGCCATTAATGCTATTTCAGAGCATCATGCTGTATCCACAGGCAGTAATTTAGCAGCTGTTTATCAGGAGCTTTCATAAAAGCTTTGAATAGTATTATAACATTCAGTAACCCTAACAACATTGTTTCAGAATCTGTGCCCATTTAAATGGGATATCCATGAATGTAGTTGTTCAGGGATGCGTGACCCACATAACCTATAAATTTGATTGGAAGTTACAGTGCTGGCATAGGCTGATGGATAGCAGATTAGAGCCCTGATTAACCATGTGATTCACAGGCTGGGAATATATTGTCCTAAGAAAGATTCATCAGATGCAATCAGTATTTCAAGTGGTGAGATGAAATTCAGATGTGCCTTTTTTTTTTCCCTTCTCCTTCCTTGTACTTTCCTTCTTAGGCTGCACTTCGTTATTTATTTATTTTATTTCCAGACCCAAAAAATACATCTTTGATGAAACTGTTCCTCACCCTAAAGCTGTCTGCCTGTTACTCATCAGAAAGCAGGTCGCAGTTCACTGAGCAGAAGAAAAGATTTTAATAGAAGCTGTGCCAAGGGCTGTAATGCATCATTTTAGGGCCCTAATTACATTACAATGACAAATATTAATGGTGACAACAGCAATAACCTACATCTTTTAATGGCTATGCTGAAAAGGGAGTTTGGGCGCTGTGCCATCAGATTAGACTTGGTTTCAAAGCATAGGCCATTAGACGTGTGTGTGTCCACAGTATTATTAGCTGATAACTGAAGCCCAATGGAAAGGCTCGTAAATAAATGATACCTCTAAAGCCTTGTCCCATGGGACACAAAAGGCAAAATTAGATGACCTTGGAAGCAGCCATTTTTCTGTGGCAGCTTTGGCTTTGCATGTGAGGAATTGGCTGCCTGATTTTATGAAATCATACTTCTTCCTTCAGCCCATTAGATTCAACATGAAAAGCACATTGGCCTGACATCTAAGGAGATCTTAAACTGGATTTAGATATAGAGGTTTGAAGATCTGTATGGATTTAGAAATGTGAAAAGAACTCATGTTTTATTTTGTGTTCTGACTTTTTACCTTAAGCAAAGAAGTTGTTTCTAGGCCATCTCCAATGGCAATAGCAATAGGTCTACCTAGATGCTATCCTACATCAGGAATACCTCCACTTTCAAGCTGTAGGGCATCATCACAAGAAACCTCCTTTAGCTAGACCCCAGCAGATAACTCCTCTTGAATGTTTTCTGATAAGCAATCAGGCTTATTTCTCTGGTATTATCCTCTACAGCTAATTTCAGAAACAGTTGCAGTATTGAGGCAAAGGGTATTTTGTATTTAATGTGTGGAAATGTCTAGTTTAAGATTCTTCAGTACAGAATGTGTTAGTGTCCTTCCTATCTCTGTGGATGTATGCACTGCTTTCCTTCATGCCTACCTGCTGCCTGTGGTTTCCAAAGGTCCCTTACTGAGTCCTGCTGTGCTTTTACGGTCTACTGCTGCTCAGCTGAGCTGTTTTCTTGCTGCCCAAGTGTTGAGGGAGATAAAATGTACGCACAACCATGCAACTGGGGATGTTTATTGTTAGTGGAAGCAAAGATTGTTTTAATAAGGGAATAGTGTAAACACCTGCTTCAGCACAGCAAGGGCTTCTCAGCCTTGTTGTGACTGGCCTAGCAGGCCCTTGCTTAGCTAAGAAATACTTCTGGGGAACATCTTGGTATCTCTTGAAGCTGCTGGCAAGCTTTTTTTCTTCTCTGTAGGTTGAGCTGGGTGCTGTTACTATCAGCTCACTTTCCTGCGTACAGCATGAAAAGACTTGCTGTTCTGCACTCCAGTGGGATTGATATCAGAGGGTTTATTACAGTTGTATAACCATTCATATTTCAGTCACCTGTTTTCACTTACAGCTTTTTGGAAGACTCTTTTTAACTTAACATTTCCCAGGCTCAAAATATGCCGGAGGTGAATTTTTCTAAAAATACTGAGCAAATATGCTTCAACTGCTCTTTGGCCAGAAGAGCAATGTTATTCTTCTGTTGTGGGGAGGGAGGAAGGAAGTAAACAAAAGAAAACATTATAGCTGAAATAGCTTGAAATAGATTGGCTTGATTAAGAAGAAATACCTCACAGTGAGGTGAATAAAATTGTTTTTGTTGTCTAAGCTATATTCTAGCTGAACTAGAATATACAAGTTTGATGGAGAAGTCAGAGAAGTTTTACGGTCTGTGTTACTTAAGAAGTCAGAGAAGGCAGTTTTAACAGTCCCTTCTGGCCTTAAAATCTATGAATCTACAAGCCATGTTCCTGCATGGCACTCTGAGCCCGTTAGATTCTCAGATCCTAAGCAGTGCAGTAGTGGCATCTAGCTAACATAGCTGTGGTGGAAGTGGTCTTCTGCTGGGCACAGCTAAGGCAAGGGCTACCCACAGGAGCTGTGCAGGAGGTGGGTAAGGTTGCAGCAGGCATTTTAAATACGGGTAAGAGTTGTTTTGCAGCAGAGGAAAGCATCCTTTGCATGTTTTTAAATAGCAGGTCAGAGGGGCTTCAGCTTAAGTCAGGACAGCGGCATTTTGGAGTTTTCGTACAGAAGAGTCTCACAGAGCAGGATGTGTAAAATGCTTTGGTTTTAAGGCATTCAGGAGATTCTCCCCTCCTCTTTTTTTTTTTTTTTTTTTTCCACACTGCAAAAAGGCAGTGTGTCTGTGGCCCAAAATTTGGCAATTACTAAATTAATGGTGCCTGAGCCACTACAGCACAGGTATTTTGCAGCTGTACATTGTATTACGGTCTGCAGTTCCTAAATCAAATATTGTTCGCAAGTAATGCTGTACTGGATTGTGCAGGCTCTCTGCCTGAAGCTTAGATGCAAACGTCTTGTCACTCCCTGTACTTCTCTATGTAACAAGCAGTTTGTAAATCTCTGTGTCATCTAGTATAATGAACACTGTAAAGGACTATTTAGGTTTTACATTGTGGGATATCTAACATTACAGGCATGCATAGACCTTTGAAATTAGCAGGTAATCTGTCTTTGTGGTGAACAGAATATATTCTCAAGAGTTCTTTAAGGTAACTGTGCTGCTGAATAAAAATCATCAATGTAAAAATGTATTAAAATATATAACTTCGATGAGATGAGGACTTGCATAAAGAGTGAAGATGAGTGAGAAGATACTGGGACAGCATAACAAGGAAATTACTGTATAAATAACCTGTGGGAGTTTAGATGCATTTCAGAGAAATTAAGAAATTGTACTGCAAAGTATCATGTGTTAATTCAGAAGTATCACAGTATGCACAAGGGGGCAGAGTTAGTTTCACATGTACCTTTACCTCTGGCATGCCATGTCTTCTAGTTACATAGCTGTGTAATCGTAGTATTCCTTGCAACTGAATTTATTTTATATGTGGTTCTCACTTTTTTTACTGCTAGTTCTGAGCCTTCCTGTTCTACAGGTTCTTTTCTAAGTGTTTGTAATTTAAAAGAAAGCATAGCAAGGAGGCTGGAAGAATTACTGTTAAAAGAAGGAATCCTAAATTGCACATTTGTATGTCTTCATCATACAGTTAGTGACTTTGCAAGAGGCAGAGCATTCTGTCCTACTGCATAAAGAGGAACTGATCATGGTTACAAAGTATTATAAGAAAGCTATGCTTTATTGTCAGAAATTGCATGTGGCATCAAATATTCCGTTTCTGCAGCTGTAATTCTTGTGTTAACCTCTCCAAATCTTCTTTGTCTTTGTTGAAATTTTTAGATTAAATACACAGAATAAGCACTCATCTTCGGTATAGAAATAAAATGTTTTATATTCTTTATTTCTGATCACAATTACAACATGAAAGTAACTACTGTTAACCTTGGGCTTGATAAAAACATAAATATGATACAAGACTGCAATATTCCTTTCTAAAATCTATGGTAGAGTGAATATCAGTGAAGTCATATATGCTAATATTCTCATGATATGCTGTGTTATTGTAGAAGTAACTGGTTTATTTGTTCCCTTTGCTGACAGTAGCTTTGCTGCAATTTGAAATGATCCTTCTTTTTGCCCCTTAGGAGAGAGTTTAATTCAATACACAGTATTTTTTGTTGTTGTTGTTGCATCTCCTGAAGATTATTTTATTTAAACGCATTTGCATATTCAGAATTAGCTTTTCTTTGTGCCAGTTAAAAACTGTGGGGTTTTTAAAGTAAACCTTTTAGACAGAAATTACTAGCTTCATAGATATTGTTGATTTGGTGCCCAAATACTTCTGTTATTTTGGTAATCTGCCCTGGCCAGAGGATGACTAGAAATTAAAAAACACAAACAAGTGTTATCTTCTGTGTTCATGGGTGACAGCTGCATCTGAGAACATATATAATGAAACTTCTTTCTTTTTGTCCTTGCAGGCAGAAATTGTCAAGAGGCTGAATGCGATATGTGCACAAGTCATTCCCTTCCTGTCCCAAGAGGTAGGTAGTAGTTTGTACTGGTGCTGATCTAAACGATTGCCTCATCATATCTGCTACAGAAGTGGAACTGTTGAGACTGTCTCCTTATGAATCTCTCAGCGTTTGTAGATGAATTTCCACTGTTACTGTTATCACTGTAACTTCATTATCTTCTCTAAGTCCATTATAATGCCATTTATATTTCCAAAAGGGAATGTGTTGTAATGTGCAATGCAGAATTGTAGTTTTTGAAATATTTTACTTTCATGTACTATGCAGTTTTTCTCACAATTAGGACTTTGTTGGTCGGAAATGAGAGGTCAGCTTGCAAAAAATGCTAGAAAGGCATGATTTGTGCTACATTCTTAGCAGTGGGCATTCTTCTACTTTGGTAAACGGAGTAGAGATGTTTAACACAGTAGGCATACAAATACAGCTTTTTTATATTTTTTTTTTCTCTTTCTGCATCCCAGATTACTTATTACCTTAAATCCTTTTACGTTTTCCATGTATTTGGGGAATATAAACAAAAATTGAAACTTGCTGTGAGATAATTTCTCTGAGCAGTAATTTTCTCCAAATTATGATTTGCTGGTATTGAGTGCATTGTAGATACTTCAAGGGGCACTGGGATTTGGGGGAGCTGGTGGAAGCTAGCGAGAGAGCCTTTGAGCCAGAGGTATGTGTGAAGTAAAATGAACATGTGGTTCATGAAGGGAGACCTCGGATGCATAAGAGCTTCCCCTGCTCACCACACTGGAGGAAAGTGCTAGAGACTGGGGTCTGCTGGCGCTGGCTGGCATCCATCTATTTAACTCATAGTTTCATTTCAGTAGAATCTGTAGCTGAGAATTGAAAGCTGGAAGGTATATTTCTGTGAAATGCACCTGCGAAACATTGTGCCTGAGAACACGCTGTGACTCTTTCTCCCACCTTTTCAGTTGTTCCATAAAATGCCATTGCTTTTCCAGAGAGCTGCTCATTCTGATGCAAACAAGAGGCCGTGTGCTCCGTATTAGGATTCAGATAATGTGCTGTGTCTGTGCACGTTGCCTGTGCATCTGTGTGTGTTTGAAATTAGAGTAACACTCTAAGAACTAGAAACTGACAATGTTCATGAGTGCTGATGAACACTCTGCTTATAAAGATGGATTTGTGGAAACTAAATGATGTGTAATGATGTAGTTCCATTGCTGGGGGACTGGAATTCAAGTCCTGCAGGGTTCTAAAATGTACAGCTGTTGATTCTGTACTTTGCTACAGAATGTCTAAACTTCTAGTTACAATGTTCATACTTGCTGTGCAGGAATAGCACAGCATATAAAAACGAGGTGGAAAGCTGATTCATACTTATGCTAAAGTGAGCACTAAAATGACACAATTTTGAAACAAAGGCAGGGATGAGTATTCATTAGGCAAACTTGCAATCTTAGCAAAGATATGGGATCAGCATTTGCACAACAGAGACAACTTTATAGAGTATGTGATGCTGTGTTTAGAGGCTATGTACTGGTATACTACTGCTGGTCCTACCTAGTACTGCTATTTTCAGCAGAAGTGCTAAACAAAACAGGTAAAACATGCTGCTCTGCTTACACAAACCCAGTCTATGTGCTTTCTTGGAGCAGCTGTTTCTTGCAAGCAGAGGGATTACATAGGCTTGGAATGAATACATTTGAATAAATACATGTTTGATTCACAGTGAACGATAGATTTTGGCCTTTGATTTTGGAAATCCTAGTGTCCACCCACTCTACATTATCATGTGAAATTGAGGAAGAAAAAAAAAAAAAAAAAGGGGGGAGGGGGGGGGGAACAACAA
>VWZY01008423.1:75853-95245 GCA_013399075.1 Chloroceryle aenea
TTTACTTTGTTTGTTTGTTTGTCTCTTATTTAGACCAGCTCATTTCTAAACCATTTAAAAAAAAATAAAAAGAAAAAAGTTTGAGTGTATATGATATTTAAAAAGCCTTTCACATTATTTTTAAAAGCAGATCAATTTCAGCATTCAGTGTTAGGAATTCAGCCAAGGAAAATTCAACTCTGGGTTGTATAGCTATAATGATAATGTATTGTACCTGTCTTCCTTGAAAATGATTCTAACATTAGAGTTTAACCTGGTGAATTACATAATTTAGGAATTATGTAATTCAGACAAAATGTTGGTTTTGGTGGTTTACTACAGTTTTCCCTTAACAAAAGCAAGGGCAGAGATGGATCTTATTATGAAGTACTTAGATGACAAAGAACAGTCTTCACAAATCATCTCATGATAACTAATCTGAATAGAACAGGAGGTCACGTGCATGCAGGCCAGCTATCACACTTAACTGCTTGCAGAGTGTATGGAGAGTACAAGAGGGAGATTTTTGCTTTTCCTCTCCTCTCGCCTGAATTGAAGGTGTATTGGCTGCTTATTGCTGACATGGAAACCTTTCCATTTAGCGTGAAGTTACTATTTGATTGTACTTTTAACATTTAAAAAATTAACAGTATGACCTGTCCAAAATAAATAACAAAAGGCCCAGAATCACAAAATCACAGAATTATTGAGGCTGGAAAAGACCTCTGAGATAATCTAGTACAGCCTATGACCTAACAACATGACATCAGCTAAATCATGCCACTAAGTGCAGCATCCAATCTTTTCTTGAACACCACCAGGGATGGTGACCCCACCACCTTCCTAGGCAGTCCATTCCAGTGTCTAATCAGCCCTTCCAGGAGGAAGTGCTTCCTAACATCCAACCTAAAACTTCCCATGCGCATCTTCAGGCCGTGCCCTTTCCTCCTGTCACCAGTTGCCTGGGAGAAGAGCCCAGGTCCCTCCTGACTACAGCTTCCCTTCAGGTTGTTGTAGAGAGTGATGAGGTCCCCCCTGAGTCTCCTCCTGGATGAACAACCCCAGCTCCCTCAGCCTCTCCTCAGAAGACTTTCCCTNATTCATAGAAGGAGATGAGTTAGTTAGACAAAACCTTCCTTTCCTAAACCCATGTTGGCTGGACCTGATCCCCTGGTTTTCTTGTATATGTCGCTTGATAGAAAATAGAAGCTACTGCTGCACATCTTGTCAAACCTCTGGGATTCTTGGAAGTTGTAATGCATCTAAAAGTCTGTCGGGGAGGACTGTGTGTTCTATTTTTTTCAGTCTTCAAAGTAGATGTTGTACATATAATGTGCTATTATAAACTGATGTAACTGCTTTAAGACTGACTGCAGGATCTGCATTCCTACCACTCCTCCATTCATTCTATTTACCAGAGTTCTTGAACTGAAGAACGAAACTGGGGACAATTATTTTTGCAGCAGGCTGAGGTTCAGATTCAAGGTAGGGTACAGTAGGCATCCAAAGTTTGGTACATATGTATGTTCCTCTGATTTCTTTTCTGTGTTGTGACTTTCCTGAGATCTAACTGTGTGCCTCAAAACTGGCATCTGCTCGAGTGTTTTTCTGAATAGGAAATGGGAAAATTTCCTGAACAAGGGTTTCAGGAACACAAGTGAGTGAGTGTAGATGAAGTGAGGCAGATATTATGGGCTTGGATGTTGTTTGGGCAGAGAGGTGAACAGTTTTCTTTCTGGAGTATATTTTAATAGATAGTTGAGTGAAAGTTTTGCCTCAGAGTCATCACAAACTGGAATTTGCAAATATTTAGTAGCACATGGCCATGTTTTTTTCCTTGCCCAATTAAGAGACTGGTTGGATAATGAATTCTCTTTTCACAGTGCACTTAGCACTGACTGTGGCTTACTAAATCATGTAGGGTACTAGAAAAGCATAAAATACACTAAGTATTCAGAATCCACACAATATCTGACAGTGGAAGAGGTGAGCAAATTGCCAGTCTCTTAGTTAATACCTGAGAAAAATATGTGGCATGCTTTTGCTGATTGAAGCAATGGGATGTGGAGTGAATGTTTCTATTGAATTTTAGAGTGCTTTTTCTAATCATGGTAGCCTCTTTTCCCATCACTTTTCTACTGATGTAGACTGTAGTCAGGGAACAAAAAGGATTAAAAAAAGGAGCAAGGGAAGGAGCAAGTCAGAAAGTGTGGGAAGAGATCATCAGCTCTATCTGTGAAGTATCCCGTTAAAACAATAATTTGCTTTGTTTTGTTATTATCTCTTAGGTCATCTCTGCACCAAAACAAACATAAAATCCTAAGAGAAAAACAATCAGAAGTAAAGAAAATGAATGTGTTTTTCCCAGAATGGTTGATACATATGGATAGGCTGGAAGGGAATAGAAATGCAAAAACTCAAAACTGATGCCTTTGCTATGAATATAGTGTACATTAGATGTAACCAAAACTAAAAATGTGGAGCACTGGTGCACTGTACCTGATTGAAAGCAGCTAAATAGTGTGTCTTATGGGACTGTCTTCAGACGTGATCTCTACAGTTTTAAAACAACAACAAAACTGGCTAATTAGTCCTACGTTATGTCCTTCTGGTCAAAGTTAAGAACTAGATAGGGAGCATAAATCCTGGGAGAAACTTGTTAGGACCTGTCACATAAAAACTGAATCCACTTAGCTATCCCCAGAGGAGGTAATGCTTAAAGCTTGATCATTACTACTTCAATATGGAAAATCTAGGGGGTGTAGGTGTGTGTATTTTTTACCTCCTAATGCTTATTGCTGGTACTGATGAGATTTTTATAGCCCCTGTGGCTTGAGCCACTGCAGGAAAGTGTTTTGTGTTCAGCTTGGCTCAGTGCTCTACAGTCCATTTTAATCACTGTGCAAAGTGTAAGGGTAACAGTTTTACTGCGGCGCTCTGTCTGAAAAGAGGGCTCTAAGCAAAAGCTGGTTATTCTTCAGCGGGATTTCATGATTCTTGCGGATAATTTTTAACAAAGTGTAAAGCATTCTGACACAGGCCTTTAATGACTATCATAAAACATTCCCTCTTTAGTGTTTTCTTACTATTCTAAAATCTAACTGAATTGCCATGTGTGTTCTATTTAAATTCATTTGTTATGAAAATGTAGTGTTAATATTCTGGTGTTATGTTGGATGTTGGTAATTTTTTGTGTGCATCTGTCATTGGCTTTTGAAGAACAATCACTGCTGCTTTTCTTTGTGTCATGGCACACTGCTGAATCAAACCCTCTAATGCAGGCTGGTGGTTATCCTGCTCTGTCTTTCATGGTAGTGAGCCCACAATTAAATTGCTGCATTGAATGCTCTGGCTGGTTGAGCTTTTTCTCGAGCTTTTTCTCTTATCCTTTAATTGCGTGCTTTCCCTCCCTCTTTCTCCCTAGCTAACTCCTAATACTCTCCTCTCTGTTTCTGTTTTGCTAGAGCTGCTCAAAATTGCTCCAGGTCTTTGCTGAAGGAAATAGCATGAAAGATAACAATGGAACCCCAAATAAATATCTGAGAGGAGAGCTGTAGTTCAGGTGTCTAGGCACTGCTGTGATCCTCAGCTTTCCAAACATTTGTTCTTAGCTTTTCTGAATGTCTGTAACTTGATGGCCTTTGACCGCTCTCTTTCAGTGTGTCTTATTTTGATTAAAATAACATTTAGGGGTTTGTATACTGCGATGACCAAAGTGCAGGTGTGTCCCAGATTTTGTCAATTATTTTTCTGAAATGCCAGCAGCACGGTTTTCTCTCTTTATCTGGTAGCATTTCCAGGATAATGCCATTGTTATCCTGGAACGCTTATTTTTCCTGGGATCGACAGTGACAGAATTCCTTTGCAGCCTGCATATGCCCTGGGGCTTACCCACTGCATTGCCTATACCAGTTGCAATTTGTGCCTTAACGTTGTTGCAAACCTTTTCACTTCATCCAAGTTATTCGCTGTGCTGTATGCTGAAGTATGTGATCTTAGTTTGGGGTCTGTTCAAAGGGGAGGAGATTGAAGCTCAGGGTGGTGAATAAAGAATGAATCAGGAGGANNNNAGGAGGATTGCTCTGTGGCTTAAAGGGGAGGCTATTAGGCAATGCCTGGGTTCTGTTACCACCAATTAAATTCAATATTTACGAGTTGGCAGATATGAAAGAAAGCAGACTTGATGGTAAATGTAATCTGTGAACTCTGAAGCTTCTGTAAACCTATCAGAAGTGTTTAACTCCTTTTCTTGCACATCTGTTTCTTTTTCTTTTGTTCCCAGATGAAACCAGGTCCTTTGTTCAATCTGTCTTGCTTACCAAAGGGTGCTTGTGCTTGTTATTCTTGCCACACTCCTTGATTTCACTACCTTCATGTGCCTGTGCTAAGATACACTTTACCCTAAGCCTGTCTTTCCTTTTCACCTCACAGCTGTGTCCCTCTGCTGCTTCACTGCTTGCACTTAAGCTGCATCACTACTTCTCTCCATCCTTTGACCCTCAGTGTCAGTAGTGATTAGGCCTTCTGTGTGTTATGTCCTTTAACCAGTGATTACTGGAGAAGCCGTATTTTAAAGGATTTATTGCAAAAATGCATCCGTGAATGACTAGCCAGCAGCCCTCACCATTGGTTTAAGCACGTACTTTTCTTGCCACCACCAAGAGAGAGCAGAGAAACAATAGTGCATGATGATAGGATTATATGTCAAAATTGCTAGTTATCTCTAACTGTTTAATCTTCCAGCACTTAACTCTTCCAGCACATTGATATGTATATGTTGAAATATGTGACTGAAATTATTGTGTGTGACCATAGTTGTTTATTTTTCATTTTATCACCCATTTCATAACACCTAGCCTTTGATGCTTTTAAATAGCTTAGATTAAATATTTCAGTGGTACCACCAAAACGAGCTGATCACCGATGTAAACATACAGATTACCTTTTTTAGAGAAATTGCATATGCTTAGTGTACATACATACCTATACTTTTATGCATGCTGAAACTTTTGAGAATGCTTGTGTTTTGAAGACTAACTGCTGAGCCTATACATTCTCTTTTTTTCTGGACTTCTTTGTGGCTGTCTCATTGCTCTTGCAGCAGCACATCAAGACTTTGATGTTTTTTATGACACTCTTATCCACTAATTAACTTCATTAATTTTGCAATTAGTGAAGTTAATTAGTGGGTAAAATTGCTATATAAAACTTCAAAGTTTGCATTTTAATCATAGTTTGTATTAAAAATAATTACCACATGCTTGATTACTAAACTCAAGCCAGTTAGCTCAGGCAAGGTCGTGTGATACTAAACTCAGCTTTGTTCTGTTTCTTTCCTAACTAGTTAGTAGCATATTTCACTACCAATTACTGAGACAGGTATCTGAAAATGCAGCTACAGGGGAAAGGCACCAAGTAAGACCAAAAAAACTCCAAAGTTATTAAAGTTTCACCATAGTATGGCTGAGTGGAAGTTGGGTTTAATTTGAGTAAGCAGAGAAACAAGTTGGAAAAGGGAGAGGTGAAAATATTTTAACAGTTGACCATGATTGGTGATATGTGTGGGAACGATACTTGGCTATCAACCTCACCTTTTCTGGTGAGCCATTTTGGAAGAGATGCACTCTAGACTGCATAGCCTAGTCATGACCCAGTTCATACACCTGATGGGGAAGGCATGGTAAGGAAAACTCACTTACTTAAGTACAGCACAGAGGGGATGTTGGAAAATTAAAGCAAAGAGCACAAAATCATTGAGGCCAGAGTGGATGCTAGAATGTAGTAATGCCAGTAATAGTAATGTAGTGATAGTAACAGTAATAATAATGATGATAGTAACAATAAAAAGGCATAGTAGCAGCATAGGTCTGGGCTGACCCCAGGAGATTTGTCGTTATAGCCATGCAGAAAGTTTGCTGTGTGGGAGCTCTTGGGTTTCAGTTTTTCTTCCTGGGTGCATGCTCTCAGTGGACTGCACCGAGTCCCTTCCTTTTGTCCTGGTGTTTCGTATACCTTGTCTCGTCACCTCTTTGTTGGGACCTCTCCCACCTTGTACCACTACTCATTACTCATGAGAGTGGTCTCTGTCTCATCCCTCGTGTGTGAGAAGTTGCAGCACTCATTTCTTAAATTTTTTATTCTGATTTACCTGTATAGTATTATCTTAGAGAGCTCAGTGCTACAAGCCCAAGCCTGGAGCAGTGACTGAGTCCAAGTGCTGGTATGTCCATCTATAACACTGGCACCAGCCAACAAGCAGCATTACTGCCTGGTTGTTTCCCTATGATACACATTGTATTCATTTTTATAGATTCTTTTATACTTTCAACAGACTTTATAACATCAATAATGTCATTCAGATAATTATACCATAATTGACCTTCACGTTGAGCATCCTTGGCTTTTACTGAAGTTTGCTTAATACTTCAAGATGGTCAATTATCTCATAATTCCCACTTTGTTAGGAATTATTGTTTTAATTATTGCACTCCAAATACATCATTTTGGCAAAATGGTAAGGGTACGCTGGGGAGTGCTCGTATTCATGAATGCTTTAAAGAGTTACCAGCTTTATCATATGGGACAGCTTTTCATCCTGTCATTTCTAGGCATTACTTCTAATACTGACTTCATTTAATTATCACTTAGTCTGCTCAGGCCAGGTCTTCATCTGCAGGAGCTAGAATATTGGGAGTTAGGGCTTGCAAGATTTGAGAGCAGTTGCATGGTTGTGTAACCTGACCATACTGATTCCTTGTCTGCCATGTTACAGTGTGAGTCATGTATGTTAATGCAAGTAACTCCAGTGGAAGTTGGGAGTAAAAAGTTGAATTTTTTAATTTTTTTTTTTCTTTTCCTGGTAATTTGAAGTGTTATTTATCCCATATAGACAGTAATCACACTTCTGTTTGTCCTGTTACTGGTGAGAATTTCACAGCTACATAAGAGGGTTGTGTGGACATATTTATGTTCATTTAATTTGCTCCTGTGTGGCACAGGTGCTCCACCAGGAGCACTGCCCTGCCACTGTTGAAACAGAGTGGTCCTTGTAGTGAGATACCTTTTCAGTTAGCTCTGTCATCAGCTCTGACCAAAACAGAGACTGAAGCATAGATTGCTATGCTTTACAGTGTAGTGCAAAAGATGCTGTGGGTCCAGTGCTAGAAACACACTGTTCAACTTCACCAAATTGTGTGAACAAGGCAACATGCTCAGCCTTTCTATAAATGTGTATGTACAATTGGGTTTTTTGTCAGCATTTTGTGTTTTATTAAATATGAAAAAAAAAAAAAAATCTCCCTAGGCAGAATATGAAAAAATTGTACGTTTTACACCACCAAAGAGTACTTTTTGCTATGTCTGACCTAATTATTATATAATTATATGATTATTATGTGTGAGAAGACTCAGTGTTGGTTAGTAGGAAAATGCTCTGTCTAGCAGATTAAAACATTTTATTGAGGAAAACAGCAGCGTGAAAAGACTTTATTTCTCTATAAATTTTAATAGTTACTCAAATGAGGACTGCGGCCCATTAAGTTACAGGCTTCCAAGTTGTAATGTTGAATCACTTAATGTCTCTAAGTAGCTATCCTATTCCAGCTTCTTAAAGATAACTGTTAGGCGAGCACTGATGTTTTAATCAAGGAACAGGGCTAAACAGTGTGCTTTGGTGCAGGTTTTTTTGAACAGCTTGCAAATACAAGAACCTCTCTTGGAGCATGTAGATTTACAGTCAGGAACCAACCTGTGGGTGCGTACAGGATTATATGTAGGAATCTGATGTCCGTGGAAACCAAAAGGACTTTTTTACATTTCTCACTGAAAATAGATCCTTACAAGTGTTAAATGCTTACTGGCTGGGGACACTATTGCAAACAATAGTAAGAACTCGGTATGGGTAATAACGTTGTCCTTTGCACACTGAAAATAGTATGTGTTAGAGCCATAGGAAAATATGCACCAAAGCTCTTTTGCAATGTACATACCATATCTTTATTGCCTTGCATAAGAGATCAATTTAGCACCAGTACCGGAGATCCTGTGAAGTCAGAGATGATAGAATCATACAATTGTGGAAGTTGCAAAAGATCTTTAAGATCATTGAGTCTTTAATCTTGATGTGGAAGGTGCATTACTTGTTGAAGGAAGAAGCAGCTAGTACTGAAGGGGTGTTGACTGACTACCTCCATGCAGTTAAGAGTGACAGTGTTTAGATTTGTTCTGTAGTAATTGACTCTTGAGGCGAAATAATGTCAGTCTTAGCATACTAGCCAAATTTTGGTTTGTTAAGTGAGACTCTGCCTGTTGTCAGTAGGTGAGTTGTCTCCATTTTTTTTTTTTTTTTTGCTAATGTCAGGTGAGATACTGCAGCAAGATCTTTTCATATTGGTATCAGGTCTGATCCATCTTCAAAGCAGTAAAACCATTAAGCGATGTGCATTGCCACAATGCCCAATGTGGTGCTAATCCTTTATGTGCTAGTGATAATGAGCTACTGTATCATTCTAGTAGGGAGCTTTAATTTATTACTTTATTAAACAGTGAAATCAAAGATTGAAATGGTATCTATAACACATAGCTAACTAGATTGTGAAAAATGAAACTATATGGTTTCAAATTTATGAAAATAAATATTTCTATTTAAATAAGTGCAGTAGTTTAATTCTTTAGACATCACTCTAATTTGTAGTTTACTGGTGATTATTTTTCTTCGTTTTAAAGCAAATTGCTTTCTGTAGGGTGAAGATGAAAAATAATGAATTGAATTCACATTACTGCCTCCCAAATTGTAAATTAATATAAATGTAATAGGAGCATACTATTAAAATCTTTTGCAAAAGACTATGCTATATCATTGCAGTAAGCAAATACATTTTTCAGGCCATGAGTTCACTTAATGTTGCATTTCTACTTGGCCTTTATTATAAGGGCTTCTGTGCCTACTGTCACAATGGTCTCCAAATGTCTTAACATGTGATGTTTCTTCAGAGCAAAAAATAACATTGTTAGTTTATGTCATTTACTTTAACAGCTGATTAATGATCTGCTTTAAAGCTAAATCAGTGAATATATATTAAGATGTATTTGCTTAGGATGGGAAATCCTTGTCTACCTGTTTTATACTGTCAGACAGAGAGAGAGTGAGGGAGACAGGCGGGAAAGGCACAGGCTATGTTCAGCACTAGCTTTATTCTAGAATTTTTATTTTCACTCAGTGTACTTTGTGGGTAATTAAAAATTACCAACCAAAAAGGTGGAATATTTTTGAGCATTTCACCACTTGTGAATCTGAGCTGCTGTTGACAAAAACTGGTAGTTAGTTTAGAGAAGTAGAGAAGAGGACTTAAGTGTCTCAGCAGAAAGATACGTTCTTTCATATGACTTGGGCAAGAGCCATAGCTTAACTTCTGTGCTTAAGTGTTCTTAATCCTTACTAAAAGTTTGTGTCCTAGGTTAAGAATTTTTACGGTAATAATGGAGCAGAAGTTGCACAATGTAAATATTAATTTCTGGCTTTGTGTTCCTGGTAGTAGTGATAAAATAAATGTAGGGAGGTGCCCACTGAAATGAAACGGCTGTGTTGTGCCGTTTCATGAGGAACAACAGCCATCCATAGTGTAGGGAAGAAGAATACCAAAACCTGTGTTTCTGAATGAATGGGAGTCTCTAAAATCCATAAGTAAGGATTTCTTTGGTTGTTCCTCTCAGCTTCTCATATAAGTAGGACAGAGAGATAGAAACAGCAGGGTTTCAGCTGAGAATTACTTTCATCTTCATTCCTGTCAGCTCCAGTTCTGCAAAATGCCAGAACACATCCTTACTTATGTATGTTCTACCATTGACTTCAGTGCAAGATAGAGTTTAGCGCATGCTTAAACGCTTTCTTGAATTAGGGCCAAAAGCAGCTGCTGCTGCTAAAATCAATCCCAGAGGGAACTTTGCATCTTTCATTACTTCCTTTTTGTGTACCAAGATACAGGCTCCACCAAGCTTTGGAAATGTGGTAGGAGTTGATAACTGTTGCCTCCTTGTTTAGAGGAGCAGCGCAGAATTGTTGGATGACAATGCACAAAGTGCATATTATCTTCCTTTCTCTCGTCTTATACTGTGCTCTTTAATAGTCATTACTAAGTGAGGGTTGCAGAATGGCAAGAGACTCACTGAGTCACTGTGTTTGTTTCCATCTGCTACTGGCACAGCTTTAAATTATGAAAAGTGCCAAAATAAAATGAGTTTAGGTGTTTTCCCCTGTTCTTTCCAGCTTTGAGGCTGTTCAGAACCTTCCTTCTTTCTTTGCTAGAAACCTTAATTCAGACATTTGCTGAAGTGTAACTTACCTTGAGCCATGTTTTTTCTTCTTGATTTACACAGGCAAATGCACACATGTACACACCCAACCCCCCTCTTCTGGGAATATTGATTTAACCCTGCATATTTGTAGAGGAAATAAGCCAAAACCAGACCAATGCACAGTATTCATAAGATGGTCCAAAGCAGCTCTACATTCATCCCATTGACACTGCAGACATCAACTGTGATGCATCAGCTAATTGTCTTTACCTGTCTTTTTCAATGCATTGTGCAGTTTTAATACAAGATACTTGCTGGGTAGCTAGTACCGATTAAAACCCGAAATACTATCTGTGAGAACAGCTCCAAATCTCATTATCAGCTTAAATTGTATTGAGGAATAGTGACAAATGAAGCACAGTTTTGAGTGAGCACCTGATCATGTTTTCTTCATCTGTTTTCTGACTGCAGAGCTCTTCTGTATCTCCCTCAGCTAGTTTCAGAACAGCAGAAAAGCATAGAAATTCAACAGATTATTCTTCAGACAGTAAAAAACAGAAAACAGAAGAGAAGGAAATAGCAGCTCGTTACGTGAGTAAATATTCTACATTGTGCGGTGACAAACTTAAGTGTTCCTCTGTAGTAATATCTGATTCCTGCCACATAACTAATTTTAAAATTGAGAGTCAGATTTTTAACAGGTTTTTAGTGCCTGCCTCTAACATCCATGCCGGGTAGAAAGTTTTGGTTTGTAGGATTTATAGTAATTTCAACAATATAAATACAGAGCACCTCGAAGGCATGTGAGACTGATCATTAGCTAGGCTCGAGCTTGGTAGATCTGGACTCTAACCTGTCTCAGCTTCTCAGTGCAGTGCAATTTTGGATGAGGATTTTTATCCTGTGTTCACCAATGTGAAAACTGGGAAGAATGCTATAGCTGTGGCAACCTGTTAAGAAGCCCTATAGGTGACCTAAATATAAGTATATTACTACATAAAGCTTGGTAAAAGTAAATGCTGTGTTACATAGTTGTGAGCAGCCTTCCATTTCATCGATTCACGTTTTCTTACCACTTAAGAGATGTTGAGATAGTAAATAAATGTTTATAACACATTGTAATTTGTCATTGCAGGACAGCGATGGTGAAAAGAGTGATGACAACTTGGTAGTTGATGTTTCCAATGAGGTACACACAATGGTGGTTTTTCTGCCTTACAGTGGTAATGATGGTAGTCTCTTCTGTCATTTCTTTGTGTATTGGATATATGAAGATTACAGCCTTTGCCTGCATAAAGTAGCTTGAAATGTCTGAGGAAGTTCAGTCAGGTCATCTTTAGAATGCAAATCGGATCTATAACACTTCTACTAAGGATCTTTTTGTTTCTTGTGTGAACCAAAAGTATACTTGAGATACTTGAAACCACACCAGCACAGCAGATAGGAAGGGTGCAGTTTGCAATGCTATCTGTGTTTTCTTTCATTCTGGACATGACTTCATTTGTGAACTTTTCTAAGGTCTGCCAAGTGCCTCAAGCCTTTTCAGTCTGTTGCCTGATAAATTAAATTTACTTGCCTATTTCAATATCCACATATTTTTAATACTGTTTTTTCATTGTTAATGAAAATGTTAATATTTTATTTTTTTTAAAAGGTTTTCTTTAATTATTCATCTTGATTGTATAATCTTACCAGCTGAATTGATTATACCTGAAGGAAGATGTCACTTGTTTTATGGCAGATATTCATTCCAAAGTGAGAATTAGTCAAGACAAGCACTAGTGGCTAGTATGAAGTTTTTATACTAACCCATGTTACTGATGTTTAGGATCCTTCCTCTCCCCGAGGGAGCCCAGCACACTCTCCAAGGGAGAATGGCTTGGACAAGACTCGACTGCTGAAGAAAGATGCACCAATTAGTCCAGCGTCCATTGCATCCTCCAGCAGTACTCCTTCCTCCAAATCCAAAGAACTTAGCCTTGTAAGTGTTTCAAAATGCTCCTGACCCATGTTCATAGGCTGAAATGCATGCTTATTGGATTTCTATCTGGACACAGTTTGGATTTCACAGCATCAGTAAAGCATTAGGAAGCATCAATTTACAATTTGTTTAATTTATCTCTTCAAGGGCATCTAATAAAATAATGAGAAAGTTCACAGCCTTTTTTTTGGGGGGGGGGATAGGAAGAGGTTATTTTTTCAGGCGGTGTGGGTAAGTGATAGATACTGTGCTGGGAGATGTTTTTCTCCTGCCCCATATAAAAAACTGTCAATCTGAGAATAAATAAAAGTACACAGGGGTTCCTTGAGCTGTTTTCCTGTGCAGTGGTTTATAGCAAATTCAGTTCCCTGCTTAGATGTGATTTGGTTGTTAGCTTTGTTTGAATTACCAGGCCATATACTACAACAATATTTTTTATTTTCTATCTAAAAAGTAATCAGTCATTTACAAGAGCCTTCCTTGACATGCATCACAAATCACAATGCAAAAAAAANGACTAATAAGTTGTCTTCCTTTTTCCTTTTTCTGATTAGAATGAGAAATCTACCACTCCTGTGTCTAAATCAAATACCCCAACACCACGGACTGATGCTCCAACGCCGGGCAGCAACTCCACNTTCTATTTGTGACCGCAGTTAATCACCTTCCTGAGCTGCACTGTAACTCCCCTCTCAGTTCTTTACAGGTCAGAGTATGTGATTATTTAAAGAAATTAAATAAATAAAAAACAAAGCTTCAAGTGAATGTAGTGCTTGGGAAAGGTGATGGAATGACAAGTTCAGGATCAAGAGTCAAACCCAAGTGGTTTGCCTGACAAACAAGCCTGTCACAAGAGAGGCATTGCACAGTTCCTGACTTTATACCCATCACCCAACACTCTGTCTTGTGTTTCCAGCACTGTGGGTGTGAGTTGTTGGTCAGTTGCAAGGTTTTTTATTACTCTTCCTGTTTACCCAACAATGGCCTCTTACAGAAACTCATAATCGTAGTGAGAGCAGGTCCACCACGAGCAGAGTGAGACCACCAACAGATTTCACAGGTACTGATAATGTAATTGTCAGATGGCAATGATTTTCAGTCATTGACCTCATTCTCAATCATATGGATGCCCCGGACATGGAAAGCTGTGAATGCTGTGGCTAACTTCTGAAGCTGTTCTGTCTTTTTCAGTGTCTTTGTAACTTCTCTTCATTGCCAGGGTTATTGAAACACAAACCCCAAAGCTANAATGTCACGCACACTCTGGTTGTCACTGGCTCTCTTTCCAACCATTACCTTAAAAAGTAAAATGACTAATAAGTTGTCTTCCTTTTTCCTTTTTCTGATTAGAATGAGAAATCTACCACTCCTGTGTCTAAATCAAATACCCCAACACCACGGACTGATGCTCCAACGCCGGGCAGCAACTCACCGCCGGGATTGAGGCCAGTGCCTGGCAAACCTCCAAGTGTGGACCCACTAGGTTAGTGTCCGTGTAGTTCAGTAAAATCTGTGGTGATGAGATCCTACATTACATCTGCTTGAACTGTATAAAAGGCTGCCAAGCTGATTCCTCATCGCTTTAATACAGCATGTGTACATACATATATTACTGTTTGCCCAACTCATATTTTAGCTGATGGGCCTGGGCTGACTGTGACTTCTCTCTGATTTTTTTTTCCTTCAATAGCTTCTGGTTTAAGGACACCTATGGCAGTGCCATGTCCTTATCCTACTCCATTTGGGATCGTGCCACATGCTGGTATGAATGGGGAGCTGACCAGCCCTGGAGCTGCCTATGCTGGTCTACACAATATTTCCCCTCAAATGAGTGCAGCAGCTGCAGCAGCAGCAGCAGCGGCAGCTTATGGCAGATCTCCAGTGGTAAGTGTTTGCTGCTAGTGCATTCAGTGTTGAGAGTAGTTAATATTAAATGTAAGACTTGCAGGGTTAAATCTGTTTTGGTTTGTTTGTAATTTGGGGTGCGTGTTATGGAGAATATAAATTAAACAATCTTCCTTTGCCTAACTCTCACCTTTAATACCCATATTTTTTTTGCTTGGGGAAAACTATAGGTTGGTTTTGATCCACATCATCACATGCGAGTCCCAGGCATCCCTCCCAATCTGACAGGCATCCCAGGAGGAAAACCGTGAGTATCAAACATTCACTTTAAAAGTCAGTCATCTGTTCAAGTTGTGTTCCCTTGCCAGTTGGAATTCCCCTTAGCTACTGAAAACTATTGTGTGAATAGAAATAAATATAGCTATTTGGCAAGGGCAGGAGAAACCCAGTTTAATCTTAATGTTGCATTTGTAAATTTGTTTGGAAGACTGACAAGCAGCTGACAAGGACTGGGTGATACAGAGTAAAGGAGTCAGAAATAATGATAAAAGAGATGAACTTTGAGATGTTACATACTGAATCCAACTGATTGGTTTTATATGGAAATGCAAACTGGAACATGATCTTGGCTTTCCATCTCTACTGTGCTCTGCTTCTCAGTTTGAAAAAATATTTCTTTGCTTTTACTTGCCATTACTTGGAAATTTGTCAGCAATGTGCAGAGAAAGGAATGTTGAAATGTTTTGTTTGATTGAAAATACTTGAAAGAATTATTATATCATAATGTTCAAATCCATCCTTGATGGACCTGGCCATAAAAGATGACCTTCTTTACATGTTGTTGCTTGTTGTGAGCCTCAGAAAAAGAATTACAAAGATATGAAGAACTCTGCTCACATCTCTCTTGAGATAGAGAGGGGGAAAAATAAAACAGTGATGCAAACCATAGTGATCCAGATATTATGCAAGGATCCTCCAGTTCCACTTTTTGCATGACACTCGTAGGAAACTGTGACCAGCTAATACTGGAGAGTTTGAAGGGCAGGGGAGGTTTGTGCCATTCCTTCTCTTGCTGTCAGTTATATATGATCTTGTTTGTAAAGGAGTGGTTGGAGGGTAGTCATATACTTCCATGCTTATGAGTAAATGCATACACTCATGGCTAACATCTCACTCGTATTAGAGATGGGGGTAATAAAACATGAGGTGAACTTAAACAAAAATGGTTCAGTCTAACTCCCAAGGTTTTAGAGTGTTGTTGATGTATTGATGACTGTTTTAAACATCTAAATGAAACTGTCATTTGTCTGTCATAGTCCTGAAACATTTAAATCTGTGGTTGTTTTAGCATGATTGCCTTGGTTTTTCTTCATCTTAAGTGCAGTACTTTTCACAGCTATCATTCAGGATTGTTGCTTTCTCATTTACTCTTTCCTTTTCCTTTAAAGTGAAAGTTGTGTAAATCTTCTGCCCTGTTGACTGTGTATTAAATGGAGGGGGTAGCATGTGGCACATCAGGGATCTGGCCCATAATCTCTTTTCACTTTGGAGATAAACCAAAACCACTGAGGGTTGTACAATATATAAATAGAAAAGGTAGCTAATGTGTAAAGAAGAAAAAGTGCTTGCTAGGTGTTTATAGTTTCAGATATTTGTAAGCTATTTTGAGTACTTCAAATAAGCCACATGCAATGGTAGTTTTCAGAATGAAAAAAATAGTAGAACCACTCAAGCACCACAAAACTAAGCCAGTCAACAAAGCAACAGTTTAATCACATGTGCTGGTATGGAGTAATGAATAGAGTGAGAATAATGTAGTCACAGATCACTCCAGATCTAAGCTTTATTTCTGTAATTGTTAAATATGTTCCCGGTGTACTTCATAAGCATGCTAAATATATCTTTGGCTGATAGATGTATATTACACTCAGTGCTAAACACAGTAGAGACTGAATGCATGTAGAAATCAGAAAATAAGATAATGAGGTTCCACTTGTTTTGTTAGAGATTTCAGATGACAATTGGCTTTTTTTTTTTTTTTCCCCCAGTATCTTAGTGCAGGAAATGGGAATTAGGGAGATAATAAGGAAGATTTTTCAGATTTCTGTGGTGATAATCAAACCGTAATTCTACTCATCTATGCAGTTTGCTGCTTCTGACAACCACAGAAATCAGTTCTACCCTTTCCTAATGGTGTTTGATATAAAAAAAAATTGAGAACAATGATGTAATCTGTCACTCAGATGTGCCAAAACAAGAAACAGCACAGAGGATGAAAAGAATGTGTAAAGCTCTATGAACAGGGTAGAAAGGTGAAAATACAGTTGCGTTTTGTCCCACTGAAAATTACTGTTCTAGTGTTAATGCACTATGACTCTTAAAATATTTATTAGTTGAATTCTGAAGATTGCATTCAGTGATTTTGAAGCAACAGTTAAGAAAACGATCTTCCTAAGTGTTCTTATAAAATTATTTTTGTTGTAGGCCTTTCTCATGCCACCATTGTGGCCATAGATTTTTCATCAGTGCTATGAGGATTTTTTAGGACTAAGGAAATTAAAGCTTTCCTTTAAGCATACCTGAATACGTGTAGGTGAACTCTCTTATAAAGTTTGCGCTGTTGTAATAGATGTGATGTGTTAGGCAGCATCTCGGAACACGACAATTTCACAACCTAACTGTTCTCCCTGGAAAAATCCTTTGTGATGAAAGTGTTGATAGGTTATTCACAGGTGGCGTAACTTGCAGTCACACAACACATTCTTTCTCAGTGAGAGCTCTGATTCTGGCAAGAGAAATTGGGATTTGTAGTTGTTGTTGTGTCAGGTCCACACAGGAGAAGAAAGACAGCAAGCCCACAAGGAGGAAAAAACTCCAGTGTGTTTTTGGTGATCTGTCATGTCAGATGTCTGCAGCCGTGTCTTGAGGACTTCTTAAAGATGGAGGTTTCACTGCACTCTTAGGTATAGTGCTGGGCAGTTTTGCTTGAGGGCCATGGGATCTGTGGTGCAGGGCACCTTGGCAGCAGTCCAGCTGAAGTTTGTACATTTGCGTCAGTAAGGGAGCAAACAAATGTCCCCTGGCACTCAGCTACCCACCATGCTTTGCAGCAGCCAGACAACTGGTTTTCTCTTCTAAGGGGCCCTGACCCAACCTTCCTTCCCTTTTCTGCATATGGTGGTCTTCCAGGTTTGAGTTGTGTTGTATATCCTTATTCATGCCAGAAATCATCATTGTATGGGTTGTAAAAGCTCATTTGCTTGGTAGATGGTGCTTGACTTCCCATATTAAAAGAAAAGTCCCTTAAGTTTCTGCTTTGAGGGTGATGCTATAGATAAATTAACTTTTAATCATGTGAAGAAGAAATAAGATTTCAAGAGAAGCTGAGTACACAATCTGAATGTCTGCAGTAGAAACACACCTTTCATTCTCTTTTCTTAGCAGACTTGAAGAAAAACTTCTTAAATCATTTTTCTTCCCCCTCAGAGCATACTCATTTCATGTAAGTGCAGATGGTCAGATGCAGCCAGTTCCTTTCCCTCCAGATGCCCTCATCGGTCCAGGAATCCCTCGCCATGCCCGTCAGATCAACACTCTGAACCATGGGGAAGTTGTGTGTGCTGTTACCATCAGCAACCCCACAAGACACGTGTACACGGGTGGGAAGGGGTGTGTCAAAGTCTGGGACATCAGCCACCCTGGCAACAAGAGCCCTGTCTCTCAGCTGGACTGCCTGGTAGGTGAAGAGCAGCATATGACAATGGAAGAAGATAGAGGGTTATGTTGAGATTGAAATGTTACTGTTAAGGTACAAAAAATGGCGGCTATTTCAGTGCTGTCACTGGTATCAAAGCTTGGTATTTCATTTGTAATTTTGTTGTTCCTTTTAAAACCGAGTTTGAAGTAAGTTCCATGTTGTACTTCTTTTTTTTATTCCTGAAATGAATCAAAACATCTTTAATATCCTAAAATTGTGTTGGTAGGGGGAAAGATCAAAGACAGCACAGCAAGTATTGTTTATAAACTATGACATTTGTTGGCAATTTTAAAGCTTGATATCCTATCATACTAAAAATTCCTGTCTTGCAGCTGTATTCCCTGACAACATTTGAAGATAGTGTCACGTATTTTTTGTCTGTGTCTGAATGCATTGCCCCTTCTTAATGTGACAATTAAAAATATTCCTGAGTGTTATTCACAAATTATTTGAATGTGTTAACACGACAAGCCATATTTAGCAGCTTTTCTTGTGTCATTTACCAGGTTTTGGTAAGATGTTGGTTGTTACAGAGGCAGTAAGCTGAGAACTGTGCAGCACATGTAGACACATTATGAATTGCTACACAAGTTGCTACACAAATGTAGAAAATTGCCCAAATATTTTCCTCTGACATCTCCTAGATGGTGGCAGCAAGTCTCACTGGAACAGAGGCAGGGGAGTATTCAGGGAATTTGGTACTCCCCCATGCTGAGAGGTTAATGTGCTGAAATAAACAGAGTATGAAAATGTAACTTTCTACACAAGCTGTCGAATACTGCTATCTTCAGTTGTTTTGGGTTGGGTTGAGGTCTTTGGATTTTGATGCTAATTAAGATTAAATATCTCTCACTACTGAATTTTGTAGATCAAGTTTAAGTACTTCCCTAATGTCGTGTAATTTTCTAGCATTAATACATTTTGTCATTGTCATAAGTATAAATGGCTCATTAAAACCAGGAGGGAATACAATACTTTTATGGATTTCTGCTCTCATGTTAATGCTGTTTTCCTTTCCTCATGAGTAATCTCTTGATGGCTTCTGTCTCCCACAGAACAGAGATAACTACATCCGTTCCTGCAGATTGCTCCCTGACGGCCGCACCCTGATTGTTGGTGGTGAAGCCAGCACGTTATCCATTTGGGACCTGGCAGCTCCAACTCCTCGCATCAAAGCAGAACTGACATCGTCTGCTCCAGCTTGCTATGCCCTAGCTATCAGTCCTGATTCCAAGGTCTGCTTCTCTTGCTGCAGTGATGGGAACATTGCAGTGTGGGATCTGCATAACCAGACTTTAGTAAGGTAAGTCAACAGAATTGGATCATCAGGTTGTGAAGAATTAATTAGGTGCAGCCTTACGTGTTCTTCCATATACATATGCTGTTTTCTTCATGATGTCTGCATAGCTAGAAAATAGCTGTGGCAATACCTTGACAAAAGCCTGTATAATTGTTTATAGGTTTTGAAAGTTTCATGATTACAGGCCTGGTGAGCAGCCCAAAACTATAATTTCCTAAGATCAGCTGGTGTTGACAT
>VWZY01008423.1:133583-150127 GCA_013399075.1 Chloroceryle aenea
TTGAGTATTGAGAAAGATTATTATGTAAACAGCTGCATTCTTTTATACAGTCTGTTTTTGTGGTCAGTTAAATATAATTAATAAGATTTTGAAAGTATGATCCAATAAATAATTTTCATTGTTTTCAAAAAGTGCATATTTTGTACTGCAAGATATTTGCAATGTCAATACTCTTACTGAAGAAATGACAATTTCTTGGTATTTTGCACAACCCTCTTGTATACTGGCATCATTTCAGTTTAAATTCCTAACCTTTTTTATTTTCTGCTCAAAAACCTTCACTATCCCTATGGATTTCAGAACATTAAATAGAACTCTAAAGCACAGGGCATGATGAGAGGGGAACTGGATAGTTTAACACTATCAATTATTTGTGAAATTTGTAAGTCTTCCTAGTGTTTGCTTATTTACATTTAAATAAAAAGCTGAGTACATTTCCTCATGCAGAGGTTAAAATACTGATCTCTTCATAGTCTTTACCTTCAGCTTCATGTCTGATAAAACATGTTGTAAAGAAAGTTAACACATTTTCTGCCCTAGTCAGGCTAAGCCTTTGAAGGCCCATAATGAGTATCTTTTACATTTAAGTGCAGTTTATCTGTGTTTATAAGTGAATTAATTTATCTTTTAAAATATTCCTATTGATTGAAATCTTGAAACTTAATCATGTGTTCCTTTCTGCAGGACACATATGGAAGGCACCTGACCATGCTGGGCATGACTGTCAGGCTGAAGAAGTATGTTCTGGGTTGCAGTTCTTGAATGTAGCATTCACAGACTGAAGCAGGAAACATTATTACACTCACAGTACTGACAGCAGAACACCAGGTGTAAGTAAATTATCTGAATTCACCAACGTGAATTTGTGAAACAGCTTATAGACCGACAAAATCCTTGAGTCTAATTCAGCAAGTATCAGCATATGTATTTAACTTGAAACATGGGAACAGTCCACTTAGCATCATCACAGTTTGAAAATATTTGCATCTATCTTCTTTCAGCTGTGATGGTTAGGCAGGGGATTCTCACCTGAGTCAGACGCCTTGTGGCCTGCCAATACTACTTTGCCAGGAAGTACATTTTATACTGATCAATCAGGGTTATTTTTCCATCAAAGAATGGCAAAATACAGCCAAGAGTGAGATTCAAGGAAAGTGTAGGTACTGCTTCTGCAGCATAGCTCTTTGCAGAGTACATATAAAGTCTATGACTACGTGTGACTGGACCCTTTGTTCTGAACTGCAAAATGAAAAGGACCTAGGGATTAAGTGACCTTTGCTCTCTGCAGAACAGTCTCAGCAGGAAAAAGTGCCTCCTAGGGAAGCCTTCTACACTATCCATCTGTTATTGGCAGGAGGAATAATACTAATCAGTTTATTCTACACCCTCTTACATGAAATTCCCAGTTTACTGTTGCCAGTCACGTTCCAAACCAAAATAAGCTCCACCCAGTTTAAATGTGTGCTTATACACAGACATATCTGGATTATTAAATGTGGCATCATTAAATTCTCTCTGGATGGGTAATTAACAGCATGAAGGAAATTAAGCAGAGACACGCTGTATCTAATTTGAGTTACTGTACACCAGTTCCTTAGTGCATACCTCCAGAAATTGGCATGATGGAATGTAGAATTAATTTTTCTTAATAAAGAAAATTAGTGGCAATGTCACAGAAGCTCACTGGAAGCTCATACCATGAAATTACTGCAGACATTTGATATATTAGCATGCATTTTGATACCCACATTGCATTTGATAAACAGAATCTATGTACACTTTAAGGTGAAAAGCTTATTGCTCCTCTTTTTCCAGACTGTTATTATATAAAAGGCAAATTCTTATAATGCATTTTAGTTGCATGATATATGTTTTGTTCATGTGTTCTGTGTCTTAAAAACTAGACTTGTGACAGCATCATCAGGAGGCTGCAATATAAGCTTTTGGGATGTGTGTTGCAGATGTGTAAACATCTGAAACACTGTTAAAGAGAATGAATATCTATGATAGGCCAAATGTAGGACAGTCAGTGTAGCAGTGTGAGGATGTAAATCTGTGCCTCTTTTAGCCAAGCACATTTCAAATTTCTGACAGAGAAAAGAAATTGTGTCTCCATAATTCACATTGCTTCTGCTTCTGTGGGCGACTGGAAAAGGCAAGACACTTTGGATTCTTTTCCCACAGTGTAGTCAGAGGAGTTTGCAATCTCCTGTGCCAGTGTACAGTCTTGGAACAAAAGTACTTCTGTTGACACCTTCTCTACAGCAACAGCAAAATGGGACAGACAAGTGTGGTTGTCTAATACACAGGTTTTACTCTTGGGTCAGTCTGACAGCATCCCTAAATGGATCAACAAAAGTTCCTCTTTCAGTGGTTGCCTTACATGACAAATAACTACTATGAATTAACTGATTTGTGCCAAAAACGTGGTGCAAACAGAGCACTTTCAGTGCACTGTTCAGCTAAGTGCACTAGGTCAGTCAAATGAGGTTAACTGCATGGGGTAGGGTACAGATCTGACCTTACCCTGGTGCTTCACAGGAAGCAGACAACATATTTGTCTACTGTTGGGTTTGCTGAGTGAGATAATAGCTGTTTTGTTATCTGGTTATAGAAAAACAATAGCTTTGAGCCAGTTCAGAGAAAGCCTTTGCAAATTCACTCTCAGAGGAATTTGCTGATAGAAACATTTACTGCAAAAGTGCTTTTTAAGCAAATACAAGAAGTGTTCATTGAAAAGAAGGAACACTGAGAAATATATTTCATAATCCTGAGAGCTCTTACTAGAAACCTGTGTCTAAGTGTTACTTCCCATAACTGAAAGTCATGACATCTGTCTGTCCTATTAAAGAGGGTATCTCACTTTTTAAGTATTCTACGGGAGCAGCTCCCATCTGTTTCAAGTTTAACCAAGTTTTCTTGGAAATTGTAATTTAGGAAAAAAAATTTAACGATTCATTAAGCTAAGGCAACTATAAATTGAGGTGAGAAACAAAAGATTTCACTCAAATATGACAGAAACAGCAGTACTCTAGGACTACTTTTCTCTAGAAAACTTGTCATGATTATTTTTCAGTTTATTTATCTCAGTCTTTAAATCAGTCTTTAAATATTATTGCCTTTTTTTTTTTTTTTTAATATTAGAATAGTGTCAACAAACCTCTTTTGTGAATCAGAACACCATTCTATTATCCCATGTATAAAGCATTAGAAGTCATAAAATTGTGTGATTTGTATAATAAGGTCACTTTTCTCAGTCTTGTTTCTGATGGTGGAACAGCCTACAAAGGTAGTCTATAGAGCCTATGCACAGAAAGTTATTGTTCTTGTATACAACACTGAAAGTCACACAGCACTGCTTCTCGGATTTGTAACACTCCAGAACTTCTTGTTTTAGTCTCCTCCCACTTGCACTAAGCACCAGAGATTCAGAGAGTAGAGACTATGAATAAGGAATCACGTTTATCCTCTAAGCTTCTTCTTAAAATATTGCGGATCAAGACTCAACCCCACCTTTCAGCTGAAGGAGGCACATCTATTAGATTGTTTCTATCTGCCTTCTTCTTTAAGCACAACAGCTGGCCTGAGCTTAAGATATTAAAACTTCATATCTTGACCCACTTTTCTTCCCTTTTCAGGAGACAGGAAGCCATTACAAAACCTATTTTTCATAGACCTGCTTTCACAGCCTAACTGCAACACCATAAGAGCAGAGAAGGGAAGTCTCTCTATAAACCAGGAGGCAAAAAAATAAATTAATTTAAGACTTGTTTTTATTTAACTTCTAGTTCAGTCAACACTATATAGCATCATTCTGCCATGTATTCTTTGATGCAGGAGACTTGAAAAATCATTTGGTTAACCAAATTGTATTGTATTTCCACCTTCCAGACACTCAATAATTGGCTCGGGGATTAAGGACAAAATTGGGAAGAACTTTGCAATAAAATTAAATTAAATTTCAAAATATTATGTCTCTGACTGCTGAGATCACAGGAGAAAGATAAGAGAGCAGCACAAGGAACTACAAGACACCTTTTTAATGTAAAGCCATTTGTAAAATAAGTTGTAAGAAGTTAGGCCAACACAAGAAATAGACAGAGAATAAGAGGCAGAAACAGACATCTCGGCTCAAAAATAATAGAAAGATATTTTGTTGTAATGTGAAAGAGCCTGTGGGCATGATTCTACTCTCAGTCAGACAAGTAAAACACACATATATCTTCATTGACTGCACATATTGTAAAGACAGTAATAATCAGAATCTATAAATCCACTAGACAGATTGGGGCAAGCAACTGATGAACTATCAACCACTCCTCTGTATGCAGGAAAGGACTTAAAGAAGTAAAGATATTCACAGCTGTCAACTAATGGGTGTCAATGGCTATTGTAACAGTGAGAGGTNTATATGCCAGTAAATTATGTGCTTGGAAATCAGAAACTGGTTGTAAATGTCTTTGTATTAGTTCTGGTCTGGTTGCAAGCACTCTAGAATGTAGTTGACCTGTGCTCTTCTGGAACATATTTTCTCATAAAGCTGCACTTCAAATTAATTTGCTTCATGTGCTCAAAGACAACTCCATGGTGAAAGGCAGAGTGCAGGAGATGGGGATGACTTCAGGGAACACATTCTTCACCTCAGCTAAAACATCAGTGCATCTGTATTGATTAAAATATTTCAAATATTAAGTTCAATGAATACAAAAGCCAAATATTCTTATGAGAATTCTCTTTAACATTCGCCATTACAGTAATAATATTTACATGCATACCTGGATTTTTCAGACTGCTTTTCTGTCAAATTGCACTTTCCTTATTCACATCCTGATTCAGAAATAGTTTAAGCTTAACTACACCACTAGCAACAGAATAGCTAGAATAAAATTACTCTTTCCTCTATTTGCAAATTTTATGTTATGACATGAAACCACTTGTCTATGTTTTCCATTAAGCTCTTGTATAGAAATTAACAAAACAAACAAATAAACAAACAACTAAAAAAGCCCCAAACCAAACCAAAAAATCTGAAAGCTTGTTATTTTGATTTGGAAATGTTGCCATGGTACGCTACAGGAGCTGTACTTCAAGTCCTACTAGTCTGCTGTTTTTGATAGTGGTTGAGTTTCCCTAGTTAGATCATATTTTCCTCGATGTCTCTAGTTTTACTTCCAAGATCATCAGGTAAGTCTGTATCCCAGAAAGTGGCCAGTAGAGAATAAATGATTTAGGATATCAAAACTGCGATGATTGAAGGCTGAACCAGGATTTCCAGATCTACATTTCCAGTTCCAATATTTTGGACTTGTATTCCTTTCTACTCATTTATATCTCCTGACCATATTTCTTTATAATTTCCATGACAAGTGGATTTATTTCTTGTAAATCTTTGTGTAGTTAAAAAGTATTTCGTTAGTCGAAAACAATTTCAAAAGAAAACNCCTTATTAGAGAATGCCCTGAGCTCCATTTCATGTGTCACATTCTGCAAACTTGTGTAATTTATTTCCCACTTTTTTGTTTGTTTATTTTTACTTCCAGCTGGCTTTACCTTTCAAGATGACCTGTATTTTTGCTTTTCCTAACTGGAAGGAGGACTCCTTGTTTATTAGACTCCAATATTTTCTTAGAATTCATCTTANTGGCTATATTCCCACATGTAAAATCAATGGGGTTTTTTTAACTGTGGTGCAGTATTTTTCTGACCTACCTCCAAAAGCAGAAGTGAAATTAAACCAAGAGTTCACATAAACTACTTGAGTTATGAGACTTTGACATGATTTCAATTTTACACATCATTTTCCTCAGTCTGTTGAAATAGATAAGAAAAGTGGGCAGGGGGGGTAAGATTTTTCAGGACTGGATTTGCAGCTCGTGTGGTTGTCAGAGTTAAAGACATGCACATTCTCAGAAGTATTTCTGTCTGTTATTTTTTCTTGCGGAGTATCATCTTTCTAAAATCACCTTTTGCAAGGTAATCAAGTATTACCCAGCATGTGGGTGATGGTGGTTCCAGGGCTACATACTTTATGGCATGCCTCCATCAGCCTTTGACATAGGACAGAAAGTGTAATTTGGAGACACCAATGTAAACTCCAAGACAATGGAATTACTTTTAACTGACCTAAATCAAGCATAAACAATAGAGTAGTTTGAAAGGTTTGGGCTACAAAAAATGTCACAGTCTATGGAAGAATGCTTCCTCTGTTTGATCTGTCACTAGACTTCTCAAAACATGACACTCCTTGAACATAATATACTTTGATGATAAACTAGATTAACTTTCCCAGTACAAATGAAAGGCCACCTGTTGCCAGAATGCCCATATTCCTTGTTGGCTGTCTTGTAGCTGTCATCACTTCAAAGCAATCTGTGCCCAACATGCTGGAATATAATGAATATGTCAGGAGTTGGAGGTCAGCCATCAAAGTACATGAAAACTTGGCTTGCATACAGTGTCAGCATGGAGGCCTTGCCTATCATCTTGTGCAAAGGATTTCTGCACCACTTGATTTGTTTGCACAGGGTTTGTTTCTGTTGGATGGAACACAATTACTGAGAGGCTTTTTGACAGCCCATTCAGACATTTTCAATTTGGAAAATGGTGCTTCCTGTTTCAGGCTCTGTAACTGATGGGTGGTGTGAAATGCCACTGTAGCTGATCTTGCTTTGTGTTTATTGTCAATATTTCAGCATGAAAAGAGCGATGATAAGCATTGAAGTATTCTGAAGAGAGAAAAGGATGTAGCAGGGTAACAGTGTATCTATCATATCCTATCCCTTTTATTTAGTAGAACAAAGATCCTTAGTTTCGCTTTATTCATCCCTGCTGGAGATTATAGCTCTCTTTGGAGGCTTTGTAATTTGTCTGGATTAAAGACTTCAGACTCTTACCCATGATGAATCTAGTGGTTTAAAATACAATGGACATTTCTAAGAATTTGTCTAAGGAATCTTAAAACTTGTCGTGAGCTCCATTCCTCATGGTGTGACTGCTTGGTTGCTTTATTCCATTTTTTTAAAATGACCTCAAGTGTATAAGAAAAGGGCTGAATTATCTTTTATACTTCTTCACTATACCTCTATCTTTTATACCTCTTCTACACATCCTTCTGCATCATTTACACATTAGGAGCTCTCAGAAAATGAGCTTTCATTTCTTGTCATCAACTTTCTTTCTCCTCTTCTGCACAATATATCCTTTCAAAAAAAATCTTCATGCTTTTTCTTGCTTTTATAGGTCGAGTTATCTCTCTCCACATACACAAATTAAGATATTTTGGGTAAACTACAATAACAGACCTAACCCTGCCCCAGCCTAAGGAGCCTCATCATTTCTGAAAGAGAAATTTCAAAATATTCTGGGTTAAGAAGTGTTAGGGTAATGTAATTTCTACACTTTTAAAAATAAATTGGGATATCTTACTTACTACAGGCCGACTTGTCAAGGCTCTTGGCAAAGATGGACCTGACCACAGAATCCAGAAGCATGGAATGCTGTCTCTGTGGTTTAGTTTCTCTTTGTGGCCCGACCAGCATCTCTGCATGTCCCTTTTATGTGTTAGGTCCTTTACAATTTCCTCTAATTTAACAATCTCAATAACCATATGAGGATAGATGAGAAATGTAGGAAGCATTTTGAGAACATAGCAAAGTTGACAACAAATTTAAATGATCTGCTGAGCACTCACATTACACAGTGTAAAATCAGTGCTTGCTTATACTTTTTAGATATCTCCAGATTATACACTGCATATATGGTTTTAATGGGTGAGATCATAGTCAAAAAGTAAAATCTAACAGTAAATGACAATGTACAAATTAATTATTTCCCAGTCATTTTATACAAGTGTAAAAACTGTAGTATTTGTGTTGTTGCTTTGCAGATCTTGTTTCAGTTAAGTGAAGGTTTACAAGAGAAGGTAGGTTTGTAAGAGAAGGTAGCCTATGCTGTGTATCACAAAGAGCATGCTAGAAACAGAAAGAAATCATAGAGGCACTCCAACAGCTCTCATCCACTCCTCTCCCCAGTTCTCCAGCGGACTTAGATTTAACAAAAATTTTCAAAGGGACTGTCTCTTCCTATATGATAGACTAAGATACAATTTATCTCATGAAAAAAGAAAAGGGTGACAACTTCTAATAATGTATCTCAGTACAGAGAATGGTCTTTGGACCACTTGCATGTTACAAGGTATTGTGGCCAAATTTTGTGCCTTTACTGTTACATTGACAAACAGACATAACCAGGATTGAAGTCTCAACCACTGGCAAGTCCTCCATATTCCCATAGGGTCTGAGTTGCTAAATTTAGATTTGACGTACAATTTTTCCATGAAGTCCTATCAGAATGTGACTTAACAGACAAAATCATGAGCTTAGCTGAGAAATGGAACTCCTTTTATTTTTAGAATACTCACAGAGCCCATCTTAGAGAGAGGGCTTTTTTTCTTGGACTTTGACCCTTTCCATTGTCTCTTGAAATATGATAATCACTAAAAAATGAATAGAAGTGCTTTTGTGGAAGCTGACTTTTTCGTAAGTGTACTAAATTCCTAGGGAAAAAAAAAAAAAAAAAAAAAAAAAAAAAAAGAAAGAAATCCTTGCTAAATATTTTATATAATGAGGCTGGGATTTTTCTGTCAATTCAGAATGTATGTGAAAGTCAGTTTCCACAAAAGCATTTGTGTTCATTCACAATGCACATGGGAAACAGTACTGCTTTATGCTTCTCTGGTACCTTTCTTTAAAGACACCTGAGGTGCTTTAGGAACATTCATTAACTAAGTCTATCAAGCTTTTGAGAGATAGGTGTATTTTGCTGATCCAACATAACAGAAAACCTAGAGCATCAAACCTGCACCCAGAGACAGGGAGCAGCTGCACTAGGAAATATGTCCTTGTCATTCAGGCATTGCAGTGGGACCTTGTGTAACTGTGTACTACCATGGGCTCAGTGAAATGTCTTGATCGGATTGTTCTTCCTGGGTAACTTCCTGGGTAATGAATGTATTGTGATGAAATGATGACATTCTATTCCATTCAGCTAGGTCAAGATTTTATGTCCTGCAAATGCACTTACGAGAGGAGCTATATTTCCTTATCAAACAAATTTTGATACCCTTCTAGATTGTCAGAAATATTGACAGTGGTGAGTTGCTTTATAATCTGGAATATTACAAAGTTTTCTGCATCTAAGCCACGAGCCTGTACTGAACTTTTCAGAAAAGCTGAGCAAAATTGGGGTGTAGAGGCAGGTAAAGTATTGAAATTAATTTTAATTAAAAGGTAGTTTCAGTTAACACAAAAAATGCCCATAACAAGAATACTGAATCCATCCAACCCTGTATTCTATGTTGGACAATGGCTAGTGCCAGATGCTTCAGTGAAAGTGCAAGAAATCCCACAGTAGACAATTATGAAATAACCATTTGGCTAGGGCACTCAGACCCATGACCCATGTCCAAATGTTTTCATTTAACACAAATTGCTTCCACAACTTTAGTAATCAATTTAATGCAAGACAAAGTTGAACATGTCCTGGAGATCTGTAGCTTGCTTCTTGCATTTTTAAAAATGCAACAGCACCTGTCTGATTAAGGGCCTGGAAGCTGATTAGTTCTTCCCCTCTCCACATTAAAAAATAAAATTAAAAAAAATAATAATCTGCTTCTTCAGTTATTAAACCATGTAATGTCTGCCTTGTTTTTTTTTTCATCTTTTACCAGTAATACTTCAAAATCTTGAACAGGCATATTCTTGTTAAGGCAGGAGCAATAGTGACATGGTGGCTTAAAGGGCAGAGTGGGCAGTTATCAGAATGCAGTTTTCTCCCACCACCTAGAGAAAGATGAAATTATATTTCTGTCTAATTTCTTTTGTCTTTGCAAACAGAATCTTATTCCACTACTCAGAGCTGCTGACATTCAGTGAAAGTGCAAATGACCAAAACAGCCTATGAAGTGACTCTGCTCTGCCATAGCCTCTGCTAATGCTGGGCCTCTGTTTTCTTCTGTGCAGCCTGCTGGCAAAATCTCAAGGAGAGAAGGTTGAGGGGAATCTATGGACTTGCCTCTAGCCTGTCGTAGGTAAAGCATAGCACAAACCCTTACACCATCCTCTAATAAGTTTTATGTGAGTGATTGGTAATTCTGTGCTTACTTCTTTACCAACACCATGTTCATTCACGCAGCTCTATTCGTGTGAGGCTACTACTAACTATACAGTAAAATAGCTGTTTACAGTTACATACCAAGTGAAATATATTAAAGCAGCTCCTGTAAAATAAGTTTAGTACCCTGAAATGGATATTAGAATTAAAAAATGAAGGGAACTAGATACTGGAATGAAAACCCATTTAACAGATGCTCGATCTATTATATAGTTAATCTCATTCTGTAACAGCATTTAATAATCATTTGGTATATACACAGAAACTCCCTTATGAAAATCTAAATTAAATGTTTATTTGGGGATCTTAACCCAAAGCATTTCAGAGGAAAGATTTTTATTGATTCTACACTGAACCCTAGGCCTTGTTAATTAATTGTGTAATTTAAATTAATTATTTATGGAATTAGTTAGCCAAAAAGCAGAAGTGATACAATATGTGTATGTTGCTATGAGACATGCTTTCAATGCCAAATAAATGAATTTTTCCCTGGCCCTTGTTAAGATATACGCTCCTTTAGGATGGTCCTACTTGCATTATTCAAGGGGTTTGCCTTATTATTTGTTCTTGGAGGGCACAGATGTATCTTTACAAGTAATCTATGTGTCTGCTATGTCTGGAATTCAGGGACTGCAGTCCAAACTGTATGCTAGTTATAACTTCCAGGAAAGACAAGAGAAATATTGTAATTTCAGGATTAATCAGGCTTCAGAAATTACTTTATGTAACACATTTTAAATTACTAAATCTGGGTAAAATTAAATACTATGAAAAATTCTACCTAACACTTTAATGAAATACATTTATCCATATATATAAAATATATACATGCATATATAAATACACATATACATACATCAAAAATAGACTCCTATGCAAGACCTCCTAGTGGCTCTAAGTATATTAATACTAGGTGGCATTTCCATTTTTTCTCAGGTACAATCTCATGTGAATATATTACCAGAATTTTCTGTGTTAGAATGACAGAATTTTCTCTATTTACTTCTTTGGTTTTGTTTGTCTGCTGACTTAGGGAGAGATGTATATTCAAGGCTAGGTGCTGGTTTTGGTTGGTTTGGTTCTTCTTCTTCCACAGCCTGTTTCTTTGCTTTGCATTTAGATAAATGGAATGCATATTTTATTAAGATTCTGTGATTGAATAGGCCTGAAAGTTAATAAGTCCTTTACTTACTCTGAGTTCCTCTTTCTTTCTTCAAGATCATTTGAAAGACCTCTCTGCATTACCTCATCACTCCATATATGCACAATTACTGTTCTCTACCTTGAAAACTGGAATTTACTGCTAAATACTTACTCTGGGTGAGCGCCAAAGATCAATATATTATCTGACTGGAGGCTGAAGCATTCTGTGACTCATCATTGCAGATGAAGAAATTTGAAGCAAATGTACCTTTCTTCTAGAGGAAAGCTATCAAGGAACCTTCTGAAAGTTTCTGTGTGCCTTGTCCTGGTACAATTTGCTCAGTTCATATAAGTCTGAACAATTGTGAAACAATTGCGAAACAATTGCTTCAGAGAGAAAAATAATTCCTCTGTCACTGGTGACTTAGGGAACCTGAAGTAAAGTGCAGAAGGATGCTCCTGGACACAAGCAGCTGGAAAGGCAAACCTTACTTCATGAGATACTATCTTGGTAGCCATGATATCGCTGGTGGCTACTTTGTAGAGATTAACCTGAACATAGGCAGTATTTTGTCTTTTTAGGAGGTGATGATAGCCTACATTTGTGACTATATAGATTCACTTGTGAATGAATCTATATAGCTGTGTACAGCTGCCCTATATTCAGCTGCTACATCTTCACTTTTATTCTCTGCTTCTCAAGCCCATGAAATTTATCCTAGTGTTTGAGAACAGTGTCTGGGAAGTGACACTGCTGCACAAACATGTGATATTCCACATTGCTGTCCTGAAGCTGATGAGCTGGAACAGAGCTGCCCCTAACCTGAAAGGACAGTCTGATCCCCAAGGCTGAGCTAAGCTATCTCCATCTCTTACTGATAAGGAGATGCTTGCTGGGAATAAGAGACAGAAGTGGCCCAGAATTCTCTCCCTGGGTAATTGTTTACACTTTTTTCCTCACTTCACACTACTATCTCAACCACATACTGATTGCCGTACTGATGCTGTGGTAGTTTGTGCATGAGAACTATGAGGCAAAGGTGAGAGCAAGGACTTCAGTGAGAGAGGCAGCTTAACTCAAAAGCATGTACAGAAAAACTGCTGCAGACCTCAAGGCACATGGCCTCATTCTTTGGTGAAATCTAAGTCTTCATTCCCCCAGTTCCTTTGAAAGAATCATCTCTATCATTGGAGATCGTACTGAAATGAAATTATATTAATTTACAAGGAAGCTTACACAGGTAAAACAACATGTCTAGAAATCAAGAAACTTGATTTCTTCTTGACAATAGTATTTGGCTTATAGTGCACCTTGTCTATTTTGTGATAAAAACTGGCAAGTATTTTACATGCACTAAAAATACAGCTTTTAGTCTGTATGAGATAGCTAAGTTAATGATGAACAGAGATTGAAATGGCTGAATTTCTAATGTTTTCTTATTTTTAAGACATTCATTTTACTTTTTTCATGTTAGAGACTTTCATGCTTGTTTATGTACTAGTCTATTTACACACAGGTGGGTACATGCATGTATATGCATGTGCATATACATGAGTGTGTGCACACAAATGAGCATATATTTACTGAGTGAACATATCATCTATAGTGGTAGTAAATGATACATACTATTGATTTTAAAATAAAATTCTGTTTTTAGTTATATAATCTCTCTTTACACATCAATAACTTTGAAGTAGAGGAGGTAATTGAAATTGGGACAAATGCTGTGTTAGTACAAAATATTTTACTATTTTCTGTTAGGTACTTGGGGAAAAGATAGGATTTAAAGTACTTCAAGGAAGTACTCAGTTATGCAAAATAAACAACCAAAATTTAGCACAGACATTAATGACTCTGAATCTGATACAAACCGAAACACTGAAAATTGGATCTGGCACTTCAGAGATTCATTTTCTTGGGAAAAAAAGAAGAAAAAATAAAAGAGAGATGGGGAACTCCTGGAGACAGTCCAACAGGGGGTTATACAGAAATGATTAGGGGACAGAAGCATCTCTGAAGGAAAGGCTGAGAAACCTGTGTCTAGCTTGGAGAAGAGAGGACTGAGAGGGGNAGTCTTTCAACATTTGATTCCTTGTTAACTGCAGTTCTGAAGTATTAGTAATGCATATAGATTTGATTTATTTGTCAGGTGGATACAAACTGGCTGACTGATAGAGTTTGAACTGTTGTGATCAGCAGCACAAAGTCTAGTTGAAGACCTGCAGCTCACGGTGTTCCCTAGAGATCAGTACTGGTTCTAGTCCTGTTCAATATATTCATCAATGANAGGAAGTTCCACCTAAACATAAGGAGAAACCTTTTTACTGTGAGGCTGATGGAGCCCTTGGACAGACTGCCCAGAGAGGTTGTAGAACCTCTTTCTCTGGAGAGATGAAAAACTCACGTGAATGTAGTCCCGTGCAACCTGTTCTAGGCACACCTGCTTTGGCAGGGGGTTGGACNAGGAGAAACTAATCAAGTTCTGCATGGGCAATTATAGGGCCCGGCACCAGGGGAGGAATAACCCCAGGTATCAGGTTAGCAGCTGTATGGAGTTAACCATGAGCCAGCACTGCACTCTTGTGGGTAAGAAGGCCAGTGGTCTCCTGGGGTGCATTAAGAAGAGCATGGCTAGCAGGTTGAGGGAGATTCTCCTCATCCTTTACTGTGCCCTAGTGAGACCACATTTGTAGTAGTGTGTCCAGTTCTGGGCTTCTCAGTTCAAGAGAGATGGGGAACTCCTGGAGACAGTCCAACAGGGGGTTATACAGAAATGATTAGGGGACAGAAGCATCTCTGAAGGAAAGGCTGAGAAACCTGTGTCTAGCTTGGAGAAGAGAGGACTGAGAGGGGATCTTATAAATGCTCATAAATTCCTAAAGGGCAGCTGACAAGAGGATGGGGCCAGTCTGTTTTCAGTAGTGCCCAGTGATGGGATAAGGAGCAATAGGCACAAACTGGAACACAGGAAGTTCCACCTAAACATAAGGAGAAACCTTTTTACTGTGAGGCTGATGGAGCCCTTGGACAGACTGCCCAGAGAGGTTGTAGAACCTCTTTCTCTGGAGAGATGAAAAACTCACGTGAATGTAGTCCCGTGCAACCTGTTCTAGGCACACCTGCTTTGGCAGGGGGTTGGACTATATGATTTCCAGATGTCCCTTCCAACCCTAACCATTATGTGATTCTGTGATTCTGTTTTTCACCAAAACTCTCTAGAGAGTCTCTAGTAAAATAGCTTTTAAACCCAATAATTCTGCACCTAGAAAAGTATATTTGACAATGGTAAATATAACTGTCTCTAAGTTTATTATTAGGCTTGACTTTTTTTCCTATTTCCAGAATTTTCTAGTTATTTTCTCCCAAATAGGCCATTATTAAAAGTTTTGACTTTGAATATTCTAAAGTAAAAGTCTGAAAAAGCCAAGCTTACTTTTGTAACAACATCAAGGTCAAAACACACTTCCTGAAAGATTCACAGGACAATAAGCACACATTTGCTCTGTGCTCATGACATTTATTTCCGTGTAGAAAATGCATGCTATTTAATCCTAAGGTTAGATAAAAGATCAGAAATACTTTTCATAGAACCATATAATAATTTTCCCACATTATTTCCAAATTTTTTTTTTCTTCACTCCAGGTAGTAAGATAATCAGTAATTGTATGTCTAGATATAATTTGTATATACATTTCAGCGTGCATGAGTTGATGAGGCATAGGTTTTAATCAATTCTATTTGTGTACGCTTATTCCTTTGTTTTCTGTGTGTGCATAGCTTGCTTTACAGACTACCTCCATAGCAAAAATAAGAAATTATTCCCTGTGTAGTGAATTTAACATCCACATGAGGTTGAGAGGCCAGAATCTCTGTAATTGTGCCATTCTTTTATTTTCTCATATTATTTAGTTTATTATAATGTCCTTCGCTATTATGCTGAGATTAATGTCTGCTTGTTTTTTGTAGTTGTGGTGTTTTTGTTTATTTTTTTTTTAGTTCATTTCTACTCTAAACTAGTACTGCAGGAAAAATAGCAAGCATAAATCAGAACATCAAAGTAAGTCCCACCATGCTACAGTGTACAAATAGCTGTTGATGAGCTTGTCATGCTTACTGAACTGAATAAATATAAAAGCTTTTCGTCTGCATTCCTATTTTCAGTCCCAATACAGTGCATTAACCCAAGAATATCAAATTGAATCAGAGGTTCTGAGAAGTGCTGGCTCCAAAGCAGTTGGAATGACACTCTTCATTACACTATCTAGATTCAGGTTTCAGACAATCATAACCCATGCTTTCACAACCTCTCACCTAAAGTCAGATAATGTACAGCCATCCAAATAAGTGACTGAATTTCCCTGCAAGTGTTTCTGAAGCTCTCAAAATGTGGAGTCCATGGAGGCCTTGAAAACTGAGACTAAAATTGTTATGAAGAGACTTTACTGGATGAAATTTTTCCTTGCCAAGCACAAATAAACAGCTCTCAATAGGGTGCTCACCACACAGTGTGTCAGCACATATTATGCAGTCTGGTGCTGAGTGGATGTGTCAGCTGCCCATTAGACCACACTAAAATAGAATTGCTGGGAGCCTGAAGCATGAAGCATGATATTAGATAAAGTGATGAAATTTCACTCGATTAAAGAGCCAGGTCAAGGACAGTTACCTCAGGAAATTCCTTTTTTTCCTAGAATATTCTCACAAGTTTGATAAATTTATCCTCCTTTTCTGCTTATTTTTGATTATCTTTCAAATTATATGAATGGCTACATTTACACTTTCTGGCTTCTGACATATTTGGGACAACAGGAACAGTAGATTTTTATTATGTAAAAAAGGGGATGATGCAGAAAAGGATTGACTGTGCTCCATATTTGAGGCTATAGGAAATGTTTGATTGGTTTTTTAGGAGTTTGTGTTTTCTTCCTCTGAGGTGAGAGCATCTGGAATCTTTTGTTAGACTAACTGAATGCTAGCATAGAACAGCACCTGAGGAAATAGAAAATTGCTCCTTTTATCCACAGGAAATACATGCTGTTGGGAAAAGGATCTGCATCTGTTTTGCTTCTTGATGGGAGTGATGAGGCCTCGCCCAGTCAGATAAAACTTCAGATTTGATTTAGTATCTGTATCAGCTCCTCAGAGTGCTCCACAAGAAGAAATTAGTGTGTACAACTAAATCTGCTGCGTTTTATTGCAGTTTATAGTTTGGCAAGAGCTGTCTCTCTC
>VWZY01008423.1:155418-178445 GCA_013399075.1 Chloroceryle aenea
AGCTGAAGAGCTTGAAGTATTTCACTTACTGAGAAGTGAACTGAGGCTTTTCAGCCTGGAGAAGGGAAGGTTCAGGGGGATATTAACAGACCACTTAAGTACTTGATGGGAGAGTCTAAAGAAGATAGAGCAAGTCTCTTTTCAGTGGTGCNTCAGAGTAAATATAGTAAATATATTTTACTACTTAGAAGAAAGTACAGTAGAGACTGAATTAAACAAAGAGGATAACTAAATGTGCATACCAGTAGTGGGTAGAGATGGGAAGTTTACCTAGAAATTCCTATCATTTAGTGATTGAAGTGAAATTAATCCCCTTGAAATAAGCTTTGTAAACAATAGTCAATATTGTTTAACGATATAAACAATAGTTTCCTCTAACTAGTATCATATCTAATTATACTGAACATTCACAAGAGTTGAAGTAAGCATGGAAGGTTTTCTTTATTTTTTTGTCTTTCTTAGTTTTCAGAGGATGTCTCTTAGCTATTTAAAGCACTTTTGATGGTAAACTGTAGGATCATGTGAATGGGAGATGTGTTGAATTGCTGGAGCAAGGTAGATTTCAGCTTTGAACTTTAGCTGCAGATCCACCTCATGTAACAGAGTAAAAAAAATATGGTTTAGGGAAGTAAACCACTCTGTTTACTGAGAAGCTGCAACCATTGATAACACAGACAACAATTTTTCTTTTTCTTTTGCTAAGGGGAAATAGATTATTGCTGTGGTGGGAATTATATTTACATATGTACACTTGCTTTTATATTCACACATGTAATTTATCAAATTACTGTAATTTCTTTATATCTCTTACAGTAAAATAAATAATCCAACCTACAGCATTTGAAAAACCCACAATCTTTGCCTGGTTACTACCGGAAGAGATAAGATTCTTGGATTCATTTGTAGAAAAAGGGTAAAGAAAGACAAACACATAATTGGAGACATCAGAAGCTTTGCTCATAAGGCAAAATCTTGGGGGAAAAAAAAAAAAATCGCTGAGTTTCAGCACAAGGCCACTTCCCAAGAGCCTTCTTGTCCAGTGACTTTGATCAATCGTTTCTAAGAACAGCTGACTGATCTTTCCTCTCTGGCATCTGCTGGGGAAGCTTAACATGGTGTCCTTTTGCAGTTGAATATGTCATAATTTTTAAAGTCTTATTTTCCTGACAGTAGATTTTTGTCAAGGTATAACTCAGTTCGCTTATGGTTGTTCAGGTAGTCAAATATATGTTGCTGAAAGGAATGTATGTTATTTTATAATGCCCAACAAAGTATTTGGGTTACAGGGATATAAGCAATGCTGTTGTACCTGGTCTGGAAAATTTTAATAGCAAATAATAATAATGAAATTTGAATATGCTACTGCAGATTTCCCTCTCCCTCACCAGCTCTGAAAGCAGATGTACCAGGTGAGCAAAATGAAATAGATATGGAGAAACAAGAATGATACTTGATCTCCTCTGGTGGAGGTGAGAATGTAATCTTCCTCTTAGGCTGTAGATAGTGGTCATCTAGGCTTCATTTGAGCAGTTCTAAGTCCTATATGGAGGAGATTAAAGAAAAGTGTGAATATAAAGTCAGGAGTTGAAAAGTAATTTGAGAAAATAGTTACAAATTCGGGACTCCTCCCCTCCCCTCTCCTTTCTCTTTTTTTTTCTTTTCTTTTTTTTTCTTTTATTTTCCCTTCCCTTCCCTTCCCTTCCCTTCCCTTCCCTTCCCTTCCCCACCCTTCCCAGCAGGAGGTGTCTCCCTCAAAAGCCATCACACTCAANATATTGTGCAGCTTACTAAAAATGTATTGCATGAAGCCTTGTAAATAAATTTAAGCTTGTATCATGCAGTGAATAAATAAGGAAAAAGAAGGGACAGCAAAAAAAGACCAACAAACCAGCCCTAAAGATGTTATCCTTGAAATAGATTATTCCTTGAATATAATATAATATAGTTAATATCCAGTAACTGACTGAAATATTTGGCAGCTCATTTGAGAACAAATAAGTGGCAAAAGAAAACAATGAACTAGAAGTCCATCATTCTGAAATGCTCTAGATTTTTACCTGATGCCAGTTCCATCAATTGCAATATGTGTCCATTAGTACTTATACAACTCAACTGTGTAATGAAATAACATATTAGCATTTAACCTGAAAAAATGAAGTTATTAAAAATTTACATAAAATTATGGAGTAAACTCTAAACAGGTCGCCCTAGAAATGTGTAATTACACTCAGCAATCCTGTCACCATACATAGAAACAATTTTATTCCTAATCAGCTTCTGCTTTTATTCACTCAGGAATGTATCATTAAAATTTCCACAGAACAATGAATCTTAATAGGTGCTAATGCGATTGTGAATTGTGGTAATTGTTACCTAAATTAATCTCTGTACATTCAATTTCATGTTGGCCTATCTGAAAAAGACAATATAAGAACTGAAATATGTATAAATGATGCTGTTCTTGTTAAACAGTATTTTGTTACAATGTTACTAGTTTACTTAGAGATTTCTATGGATAAATCCACTAGGATCGTTAGATATGTAAAATTAAATTGTTTGCATGCAATTTTAAATTATTAAGTAATTTCTTTTTTCTTTACATTAAAGAATTTGAAACTGAATAATATGCATTAATGTCTACAGTGTGTAATATTCTTCTATGTTCATGAATATGTACAGTGATGTTACTTTTTTTTTTCTTAGTTTTATGTGTCCAGTACAGTTATTTATTGCTGTACATTAAAGTGGTATGTTTTGTATGTAGGATTTTAAAGTGATTTACAAGACCAACCTAAATGTTAGAAAATTCTTCTGGAAAATACAAGGAACAACCAGCAGTTCACTTTAATGATCAGTGAGGTGCAGCCATTGCTTGGGTGCAACAAGAGTGGCTGTTCAACAGCATATTCTTCTTCTGGAGGCAAGGAAGAAAGATTGCTACCATACTTAATTGAAAGAACAGCTTCAGGATTTTAGAAAGAGAAAATAATTATTCAGACTGAAAACTACCTATCTTCCAATGCAAATATCACCAGAGGATAAGTGAAGACCAAAATATATTTTTGTTAATGTGAGATGACCTTAGCACAGCTTCTGTAGCCTTTGTCAGAAAGAAAGCCCTCTTAGGTTGACTAGCAGAAGCTGTCCATTTCATTACAAAGGCCCAGATGTGACATTGATTCTCATTCATTAAGATTGTGCTTGTTTGAAGATCTCTTAGAACTTACTGTTCTTTTTGTCAGAGCACAACCTAGCTTCCCACTGGCTGATGTTCAGAAATTTTCTGTGAGCTTTTAATTTAAGAACCATTTACCAGATCTCTCTTCTTGACAATACAGCCTTCTTGGACAAATATTCCATACATTTTCTTAATTGGTAGTCTGTTCATACACTTGGTCAAATCCTGTTCCATGCCTGTTCACTACAGACAGCAGAAGTTTTCATCAAGCAAAAGATTATGAATCTGTAGTTTTTTGGAAGAGGAAAAAAAATGAAGAAAATATTATAAATCTGTAAGACTTTGGAAATAAAAAAAAGATTTTTTTTTCTAATGCTACTTTTTGTTCAGTTACAGATATTGAAATACGTTCATCTTGTAATCTCATCCATCTTGTCTGTTCAAGCATGTTCCTATCAATTGCAAAGTATAAATGTTATATGCAACTTGAATGATAACAAATCATACCATTTAACACACTACAGGGATACAAAGTTTGTGAGGTTAGAGATCTTAGTGATGAGATTTTGTCAAACTAATGACTTTTTAATATAAACACTGATGTTGATAGTATGATTGTAATAACACAATTTGATTTGAAATGAACATCTGGAAGGTCAGAGTTAACAAGAGAGATGAGTAAATAGGCAGTGTCATGAATAAGTCAAACTCTTTCAACAGTCTTTGAAGCCAACATTTCTGCTCATCCTTGTGACCTACTCTGTGAAGCTTCACAGTTGTGATGAAGTTTAATTGTAATATATTTATTTATACATTGCCTCCCCTTAAATGCAGTATATTTTCATAGAACTAAGTATGTGTATGGTTTTATGCTAATTTACAAATGTGGCAAATTCTGTATTACAGCCATAGTATTCCAATATTGTGTGCCCATTGGGAAACATAGAATGGTAGGGGTTGGATCTGGAGATCATCAAGTCCAATCCCCTTGCCAGTGCAGGAACATCTAGGGCATGCCACACAGGAACACATCCAGAAGGGTCTTGAAAGTCTCTAGAGTAGAAGATTCCATAATCTCTATGGGCAGACTCTTCCAGTGCTCTGTCTCTGTCACAGTAAAAAAAGTTGTTTCCTCATGTTGAGGTGGAACTTCCTGTGTTTCACCTTGCAACCATTACCTGTCGTCCTATCACAGGGCACCACTAAAAGAGATTGGCCCCTTCTTCTCGAGACCTAGACTTCAGATATTTGTAAACATTAGTAAGGTCCCCTCTCAGTCGTCTCTTTTCCAGACTAAACAGTCCCAGGGCTCTCAGCCTTTCCTCATCAGAGAGATGTTCCACTCCATCATCTTTGTAGGTTTCCACTGGACTCGTTCTAGCATTTCCCTGTCTCTCTTAACTGGGGAGACAATGCTCCAAATGTAGTCTCAAAAATGCAGAGTAGAGGGGGAGGAGAACCTCCCTCGACCTGATGGCAACACCCTTCTTTATGCACTCCAGAACTTGTAGATTACTGTGAGGTCTGAAAATTATTGTTCATACCTGTGGATAGTCAACTAGCAATTTCTATTTCAAATTATTGTGCTTGAACACAAGTTGCTTTTCACAAATGATGTCAGTTTTCTTTAGGAAAAACAGTGTCATTGTTTTAAACGTATTTCACTGCATTTGACAGTTTGGAGTACTGGTTTGATATGATTGCAATAGGGAAGTTTGATTTCAAGCTTGTTCAGTGTATTCCTGGCTTTGTACTTGACTAGTGGTCTTGGTCAAATCATTTGTCTGGCTTTGTGCACATTCTCTATTTTATGACTTTTGTCAGTCTCTTCCGATGTTGTGAACTGATAAGTATTAAAAAAAATGGTATAAAAAAAATGGTACTATTTAGTTTTGAATGTACTTACATTCTATCTGTTCCCAAACAAAAGTTGCATTGTGATAGCTTTTAGCTGTCATCTGCAGTTCCACCCTCAGCCTTCTCTCCTACCAGGGGCATTAATGGGTTTTAAAGACGTTATTGGATCTTCTGCATAGCAGGGGATTTCTAGAAGATTCTCTTATCTTTCAAATGATTATTTTTTTTTCGAGGTTGTTGTGACTTTTTGGATGAAAGAGCATAGTGCAAAATATCATTTGTTTGTTGAACATATTAATAATAAATAAAGGTGAGGGATAAAATTGGCCACAACCATGAGATGCTCAGAAGATTAGTATAAAGATAACCTTTAGGAAGGAGTTAGTGATAAATATTATTAGTTTTAGTGCTAAGTTTTTGTCTGCTTGGCTTGTTTGTTTGTTTTTGTTGTATTTTGTTTTGTGTGGGTTGTTTTTTGTTGTTGTTTTTTTTCCTGAATATATTAAAAAAAAAAAAAATTCAACTAAGAGACAATAAGAGATGATTACCTAGAAACTATTATAAATCAGTTAGCTGATCAATAATATACAATATCTGTAGATATCTCTTATGACAGCAGACAACATGGATCAAATCATTCTCATTAAAAGCAAACAAACAAACAAAGAAACCCAACAACCCAACAATAAAAGACTCATACCACAGCTAAATACCTCTAGAAAGTCTGGATGGTGTTACGTTGGCTTAGTTCTTAAAAAGTGCCTTTGTCAACTGAAGTCAAAATAGGTTGGGGTTTACTGTTCTGGACTGAATTATTCATCCTGATGGAGAGAAATGTGTCTGCTGAAATAGCTGAGTGATCATACATACACACAGACAGAGGTACTGTTCACTGGACGTCACTTATGAAAAGACAGGTATCTTTTCCAGATTTAACAGCTTGGTTCTATTAACCACAGTAAATGTGAGGAAAGTGAAGGTCAGAAGATCCTTTACAAACAAGTTATCTGAAGCAACTGACATGCATCTAGCAAAAAAATAATTGACATATTTGACTAGGAAAGAACATTTCTTCATTGTTTTGGAGGAAAGGTCAAGAACAAATTACTGGCAAGCTTGACCTGAGCAGCAAATAAATGAACTGCAAACTGAGCGGAGAAAGAGGAGTCTCTGTGATGCAGATAACACTGGGAAAGAAGCTAGGTGAGTATTGCATGAGACCCCATTTACTTGGGGTCTGTCCCCCTGACTCTTCTTATATAGAAACCACTTGGAAGATATCTTTAATATGCTTGTTATCACAGGCAATTTTTTCCCCCTGAGATTCTCTTCTATGTAAGAGAGTACATATATTTTTTATGTCAATGTTATCACAAAGTTCATAGATTTGAAAGACTTTTTGTCAGGATGAGGATGTTGTGTCACACACAGTGTGTAACAACAGATTTTGTATTTCTGAAAATATGCTGATTTGTTATCAAATTATGAGGTAGCTGAGATTAGCATTCAATTTTGAAACATTTTCTTGGAAACCAACGGAAAAATATTTGCAACAGTAAAACTTCACACAGATTATAATGGAGGCTTACTGGTACCCCATACTTTGTCAGTCCATCTGTTAATATTTACTTGTTAGTTCAGGTCTTGACCCTGGTCCTTGCCTGATATGTTGGTATCTTGAGATCTTTACAGCACCTCTCCCCAGGAGGTCTGATTGCTGAAACAAACTATGACCAAAATTTTCTAAGTTATACTTTGAAAATATTATTATTTCTTTTGAAGTAGGATATCAGATTTCTGGTGTAGTTACCTTGATGGGATAATATTAATTTCTACTGAAAATAATTTAAAAACCACACACTTTTTATCACAATGATTGCGTAGAAATTCTCCATTATAGAAAGAGCAAATTCTTATGCCAGAATAAAGCAAAATGAGTCCAAACTGTAGCTGCCTTAAGCAGCTTGTTTGTGAACCTGACAAGAAGTGTATATTTAAAATAAAAATTCAGGCTTCCTTCCAAGTGTTGCAATTGAAATTTGAGGTAGGACTAAAGTATATGTATTATCCAAATGGTTGGGTCTGAGTCCCTCACAGGACTGAATAACTTCAAATCTCGAGCCATGTTGTAAATTCAGCTTCAGAGCATCCAGTTGAACAGAAATGAAGAAATCACAGTGTTGAACTTTGAAGAAGTTTGATGATTCTTCTTACTCAGATGTAATGAAAAAGGAAGAAGTAAAAAAATTAGGAAAGAGGAAAAGAGAATAATTAAATTTTACCAGAAGTTGGAATTTGGTCTTTGTAACTTTGCTCCCATTGTTTCCACTCCCTGTATTCTGGTGTCTGACTCAGCTAAATAAGACTACTGCTGGGATTTCTTTAGATTGTACGTTCAAATAGTTGTGTTCCATGGCTACCTACATTTATAGTTCAGCAGTGACTGGTAAGGATGCAACACAGTAACTGCTGGCTTGTCAAGATCCTTTTCTTTTTCAAACATTAGAATATTTGAAAGGAACAACTTATTAGAAATGTAAAGTGGGGACTGTGAAGTGAATTTGCCTTCTCTCCAGTTGATCAAAAATGTTTTAACTTTTGTTTAATTGTAAGAATTTTTCCTTCCAGTTCCAACATATATATTAGTGTAGCAACTCAGGTTCACAACCCTCCCTTTTCCTCTCTTTTTTTCCCCCTCAGATCTTGCTATTTCAGGAAGGTCATATGTGAGATATTAAAATCTCTACACCTCGTTTAGATGACAATGATTGTAATGAGAACTGAAAGAAGCTACTGGCACAACATGAACACATTCCCGTGACAGGGACTGTAAATGAGGATTAGAAAACCGATATCTTTCTTGAACCTGTTTTCTACATTGAAAAAGAAATATTTTAAAAGCTGAATCCGGGGGCCACCCCTGCTGACACCAAGTGTACAAATAATGTTTGTATTTAAGTCCAGAAAAAAAAAAAAAAGAGAGTATTTTATTGAAAGCTGACAGCTTTAATGAACTTTAAAGGTTAGCCTTGGTGCTAGTTAGCATATCTATTCATGTCTCTATCAGTCTATTGAATTACTCAGCTGAACATGCACACAAAAAGCAAAACTAAGGGAAAAAAAAAAAAAAAAAAAAAGAGAAAACCAGCATTAATAATTCATAAATAACAGAGTCTTCTGAATATTTTTTTCTAAGGTGTTGGAAGTCTGCTAAGAACTGAATCCTGCTGGCTCCTAAATTACTTAGAAACTCACAGAGCGACCCTGCCCCAAAATGTTAATGTTTCTGTAAGTGGTTAACTACCAAAACATATTGTGGATTTGCATACCTTCAAGTACTTGTTCATGTTTCTTTGGATTAGTATGAGGTAGGGCTTTTCATTAAATGCTTAACTGACAGTTTTCATATTTGAATTTCACAAGCCCCTGCAGACCATAAAGAACTTGAGATTCAGCCATAATCCTCTACTACAAAGTAAATCACAATTTTTGAACAGATTCCAGATGCCAGTTATGGTAATAATGAGGACATACAACCTCCTTCTCTGCTTCAGCAGCAGCAGTAGCAATACTACTCTTGACAGGTTAACCTGTCTTAAATTTTTTAGGAGGAGGAAGGGGGGAAGAAATTAAAATTTTGATTATTAAATCTTTCAACTAAAAGCTGAAGCTGTTAACATTTTTTCTGGCAACGAGTTACAGTGACTATTGTAGCTGTTGCCTGAAAATGAATTGATTGTAGACAGTATTTACAAGGGACTGAAACACAAATTTTTAGCAGTTAAGATAATTTAGTGAAACTAAACTATCAGCAGTGAGCTGATAATAGAGGCAGACGATACATTACAGTAGTAAACCCTCTACCCAAACATGATAAAAAAGAGGCAGGTTGCAAGTGAAAGAACAGAGGGTTCACTATGTCAAGGCTCGACTTCCACTATTTCAGTCCAGATATATAATCCCAGGTGCAATATACTCTGCCACACTGGTGTGGCAGCAAGACAACACAAGTTTCTCTCATAGCAATCATCATCTTTGCTGTGCAGATAATAAACAAGAATTTCACTGGAGATGAGTTGAAGATTATGCCCTGAATCTGTAGTTCAAACTTTCCTGTGCTGTGACAGCAGAGCATGGCTGGGGCAGGTTCATTGACAGCACATACCTTATGAATGACAAACTTGCCTTCTGGCAAAAGTTTACTGAATGTCATCTCTTTAGACCTATGTACTCTTACAGCCTTTATTATGCTGTTTGTCACCATCACTATGTTAGTAAACCACCCTCTGGGTGTTGAAAGAATCAGCATGACATGAAATTAGTGAGATGAGAAATACCATGCCAGTTCCTGTGGGACACACAGGAATGTTATAGTCAGGACCGCAGGGAAAAGTTTAGAGCTTAGTTCAATACTGGTTCAAATAATTTAAGATTAGTTTTGTAAATTCTGCTTATTCCCAAATATTTTCAATGATGCAATCTTATTCCCATGATGACCTCATGGGAATATCATATGCATATCTTATGTTAAAATAGACACAGGGAGGACTACAGAGAAGAGAAATTAAGTGCTGAAGGTAATAGGAAGGAAAAAGAATACATATAAGATATTCAACCATACTTCACTTACAATGGTAGAGGTTTTTATCCTCCTATGGTGGCTTAAGCAGACACATAATTACAAACAACAAAGTTCAAATCATGAGACTTCTTCATCTGCCTACCTTAGGAGATTTGTTCCTCTGAGGAAGATTTATTCCTCCCTTCAGGCTGCAAAGAAAAATGATTTACCTTCTATCATCAGATCTTTTTGGAACAGGCTTTTGAACTATTTACCCTAGCTCTACTAGGGGATAGTAACTTCTGTCATGATTATTTATATTTATATGAGCAAATCCTTGTTTTGTTGACTTCAGTGGTACCCTATCATCCCTTTTTACCTCCAATTTACTTATTACATGCTTACCCTTTACTATGGCTTTAAGTAAATATTTGAATAGTTTTTTTGTTTTCTAGGTTTTTGTTTGTTGTGGGTTTTGGGTTGTTTGTTTTTTTTTTTTGTATAAACTACATTTATAAATATGTATTCTAGTTTTGCTTAGGAAAAATATGACTAGGTTAATTGTTAACTACAAGTGTTACTTCTTTGCAGCAATTCAGATGATTTTTTTTTGTGAGAATAGAACTGAAAATGTCTCAGAAGCATTTTATTTTTGCACTTTGGTTTCTTAACTGGAAACTCACTCAAAAGGAAGACCTGGCTAAACAGTTGTTCAAATATACAGAAAGAACTTTGTAACTAAATGCACAGCAGTCATAGGTGGTCTCCTGCAAAAGGACAGCCTCTCCATGTCCATGTTTATTTTCTGATGGTTGCAGTGACTCTATACATCTTTGTACCTGCTTGAGAGAATATGGTGTATTCCTCTTACATATAGAACACATTTCTGAATAACAGAGCAATACTTTTCAACAGTATTTGCTGCCTATTTCTACTGCAAGGAGAATTTCCATTTTTATTTTTCAGAAAACCCAGTTTACAGATCTGTTGCCAGTTGATATGTTACCATTTCTGTCACAGGGCAGTTGATCCATCACATTTCTGTATCTGCATTGCCCACAGATTATGCTGTCATGGTGTTTAAATCAAAATGCCAAAGTAAATTTCCATTAAGGAAGAGGTGGGGATGAAAAGAAAAAAAAAAAAAAAAAAGTGCCACAGTGAAAGGCTGTTTTTCATAAAGAGTAGAGTTTAGACAAGATGCTTCCTATGGAAGGAAACTTAGGAAGCTTCAATGACACTGAGAGTTGGCTCAGGAGGAATGAGTAACACAAACTGTGCCATGTTAGTTAGCTGTAGCAGAGGACTTTGGCTCTACCCCGTTTTGAATTTGTGTTTGTGTCTGTTGATGAAATCTGCGCTGGGCTGAATTAGCCTTTTAGATGCCTTTGTGAAATAGTTTATTTGAGGCTATGCAACATGGTGACTCTTAACTGAGTGGAAAAATACTCTGCTAAGAAGCCTTCACTCCTTTTTCAACTTTCTGGGAGAAGTCACTTCCATAAAAAGAGGAAAACAAATCAGCATTTCTTGCTCTGTTGCTGTTTAAAAGGAGCAGGTTTATTCTGTTGTTTCCTGTGGATAGAAGTGGCTCTCACAGAATGAATCCTTGTTGAGAACTAGCTGGAAATTACTAGCAGCTGCTCAGCTGCAACTGATGTTAAGTGAAACTATGTGATTAATATCTTACCCACAGCCTTGAAAAAAAGTCCCTTAGCTTGAATAGGGTCATAAAAGTTTAATATGGAATTTTCAGCACTAAAAATGCTTATAGTTGTTGTCACATGCACTAGGTCTCAGTCTTTTTACTTCCATTTGTTCTTCAAAAGAAGAGACTTAGGATGTGAAGAGCCTTCTGTTTGATTTATATTTCAAACCACAAACTGCTCTTGGCCAGTGCAACAGACTTATCCTGCTGCATTTCCTAAATATGTTCTAAAACAAGTCCTTAAGCCTTTTGAAGAGACCTATCTCACAAGCTGTGATCTGTCCAAGGCCTTCTCCAGTGCCTCCTGTGTTGTCTTCTGCTCACAAAGCATTTCATTGTCCCACTATAAAACTGCTAGCCAGGGAAAGATGAAATAACTACTTTGAAATAACTAACTTTTATTATTTTTCTTCTCTTGAAGAGATGAATTCTATTTTACCTCATTTTTTTTATATTTACTTGCATTATTTATTTGCATTTTATATTTACTCATTGTGCTCAAGAGTACAAGCTGGTATGCTGAACTGAAAGACAAGAACTGTTTCTCATATAGCACCAAGCTCAAGCTAGACATTAGCATAACTTTGGTTGTGCCAGGTCAGTAAACGACTGTGTCCTGTGTGGGCACAACCCTAATATCTACAAGCCTCTGAGGATAAGCAGCTTGAACATTGAGCATTCTTACTTAGGTATTACTTTTTGGAAATTTAGTTTCCATTTTAATCGACACAGAGGTCGCAGACTGTAGCATGTGGAATATTGGGGTATAGCATAACTTAACCTCAGGAAGGAGTAAAAAATTAATGATGGCAGAGTTGTTCTTTAGGAGAATACTTCATCCCACCTTTCCTTCAGAAATGTAGATATGAGCTTATTAACTTAATCTAGTGAAAAAATATTCCTTAAAGAAATCTTGTATTAAATGTTTTTATTTTCTTTATTTTCACATCTATTCTTCAACATATATTGTTTGATACTTTATTAATTGGAGTGAGTGACCATGTTTTCAAGGATTTGGTGTTTCTGGTTTTTTTTTATCGTTGTTGTTGTGTTTTTTTTGTTGTTGGGTTTTTTTTTGTGTGTGTGTGTTTGTTTTTTTGCCTTCTAATAAACTTCATTGTAAATTCTGTGCTTTAGATGTGAATATTTTTATACACTCCTTATTTCAGGGCAAAACCGTTTCTCCTTTTTTTTTTTTTTTTCCCTGTTCGCTCTCTTTTTGCCNTTTGACCTGGTCAGTATCTATGATCAAGGCTCCTTATGGATGTATTTTCATGAGATACACAAAGACACTTTTGTAGAGCCAATGCATGGTGCTGAATTTGACCCATAAAGGTGAGATAGGGCAAATATTTTCTTTAATTGTGGTTTAATTGTGGTGCCTGTTTTTCACAGTACGTATGCTTCCTGAAGACTTATTTTGCAACCAAGTATTACTTATGTCCTGTTATAGCACAGTGACTAAGTGATGTACTTTGTATATAGTTTATATAAGTTTCTCTAAGCTTGTACTATCCCAGAGCACAGAAATTTCAATTGTCTGTAACTTGATTACTCCAGAGGACTAACTATTATTAGCAGACTGGAAAGAAATGGGAAAAAAAAAATATTTTAAGGACACAGATGTGATGTCCAGTACCATTACCACAGCTTTGTCTACTGCCAAGCAAAGTCTCAGGATCCCTGTTGTGCCATGGTTAGGGAGGAGAGCTGAGGGAAGTGTGGTCTACGTCAGCCTCCTACAAGAAGCAGGAAACACGGAGTAGTTGGGGATATTTTTCAAACCATCTTTCATATTCTCTGCCATGGAGTCCCTATGTACTTTCTATCTGTGGTTTATGTTATCCTGAATTAATCCTTTTTTTTTTTCTAGTAGTCATTCATTTTAATGCTACCTTTAGTTACTGCTTTTAAGAAGCATCTGACCACACTCAGCATGGCATCCCAGTACCCTCAAGTAAATTCTTAGGCTGCCCTTAGAAGAGGCTCTCATTTGGTACTGCCAACCCTGCTGAAAAATAAACAAAGTGCGTTTTGCCAGAAGGACTTAGATTACTGTAAGATCAGAGTTGTAATTACATGTGCTCTTTAAAAACTGTATTTTGGCCTTCGGTAATTTTGTAGTCTCCCTGATGAAGTCTTTCATCTTACTTCCAAAACTACAGCTCCCAGGCATTTCCCTTGCTTAGCCCACCTAACACTGTGCTTCTTTTCTTTCTCCTTGTATGACTCAGATGCTGTTCTTAAGTGTCACTGAGGTACTTGTCTACCTCATTTTACATATCAAGTTGTTTTGTTCCTTGCAATATGAAGTCTGATGGACAGGTGTGTGTGGGTGTTATGTTCAAATGCCTTGGGTCTAATTTACTTTTTATTTGGGAAACCTTTCTTTTAACAAATAGCAATGATCAGGTAGACTTAAACAACAGTTTTATGGTATGAGGAATATTAGGAAACAGTGACTACTCTATGGAAGCGATAATGAAGTGGAGTGTATAAATTCTTGATAACCATTAGTGCAAAAAAAAATTCCTTTTATAGCAGATCCCCTTTTCTGAGATGACAGCTTTTTCCTCTCTTGTGAATATGATGTGCCAAATTATGAATTCAGTAGCTGCCTCTTTTTCAGGGCATTGATTATGAATCTGCCCTGCCCTGTCACTGCACATTATTAGCATTAAACACACATGCAGTGCCATAAATTTACAAGATGCATACCCTATCTGAAAATCTTGTGGTCTAAATGAGATACGATAAATTCACAGCAGAACACAGGACAACGGCTCAGGAAAGGCAGCATGTAAGGATTATTATTCATGATTTAAAGTAAGGAAGAAAAACTGCATAAAGAGGTATGTGTTAGGAGAAATTTGAAAAAGAAGATGGAGGGTGTTTGGTAGCTAGGATAAGGAAAACTGCTCCAGACACAGGACTGAAATGAATTATAAGAGAGCATATCAAAAGCTTTCATTAGTGAATTAATAGTCAGGTTCCTCTCTCCCTGCTGCTAATCCACACTTCTTCAACTGTGCTTCTGCATTTTGTGCTGTCTGCATTTTGTGTGCTTGTTTCTTAACATCTGGTCGGAAAGACTGAAGGTATAGGGACCCTTATGTTCTGCAAATTATTGACAACTGTCGATCATAGTGCTTTGGATGGTACTTATAAATGTTCTACATTTTGAAAATCAAGCCTTAAATAGATGTCACAGTCTATTTCAAATGTCACAATTGTTTTGTTTAATGGTGGCTGACATTAAAGTGTTTCTACCTTGCATGGTTAAGATGAAGGGTCAGAAGTTGAAACAACTTAGTCTGGAGATAAGAAATGATATCTTAATTATGCATATATATATTGGGTTTTTTTTGACAATCCTTCATAGCTTTACTAGAGGGGAATAATTGCCATTTAAATCAAAAATAACTTAAGAATTAAACACACTAGGTCAGGAAAGTAGAGGCCTGTGGATACCTAAGAGGTTCAGGTAGGAACATGTGACTAAGAATTTGACTGAGAGTCAGTTTTCTACTGTCCTCCTGCCATTTGAAAATTATGCTTTTCTAGAAAAAAAAGTAGGCCACAACACTTGTTAGAGAAAAATTTAGCTTGAGGTTATCATACTGTCTTCAAAATGAACAAGTTCTCTGTGGCTCTTGTACTAACAGCAAATAATCTGGGACTGTGTGCTGTAAAACTGCTCCTCCACTTGCCTTTGTCCTGACAGCTGTAGAGCCTGTAGAGCTAAGTGACACAGCTAAGTCATTCTGTTCCTTGTCTGCAGTAAGTAAGTTGCATACACAGGACATTATGTATATTTGCAGGTGGCTACAGTTTACAGATGAGTTCTATTCTAAACTTACTGTGTTTCATGTCTGGGCTGTAGCAACATTTTGCTTGTTTGTTTGTTTTATTTTTGTTTATATCTAAGTTTTTAAAACCAGTTTTTTCAATCTCTTAGAATGTAAGACACTTGAATCCTTAGAAACACAGAACACTTTTCCCTCAGGCTGTAAACACCCATTCTTTTTCAGAGTTCATACTGCTTTTCCTAAACTCCTAGTCTATCTCAATTCTTTGCTTCAGCAACTTGATCCACCAGGTATTTTCCAGTCACCTAAATATAACCTTAATTCACCACAGGTGAGTGTGAAAAAAATGTGCCTTAGCTGACATTGACCAGGAAAGAATACCCAGTTTCTGAGGATCAACAGCTTGGATATCAACTGTCTCTTACGTGAAAATTTTTCCTAGAGGATTTCACTGTTACTTCAGTTATGACTATGGTCATAGCTGCATCCCTCCCTTACTTCAGGAGGCTGTGTCTTCATCACTAGGACCTTTGGTTATAAGCTCCCCCTGAGCTTTCTTTTTTCTAGGTGCAATAGTCTCAGCTCTTTCCATCTTTTTCTTCTGCTGCCTATTTATTTTTCTATGAATCAAGCCGCACTAAAATTTTCACTAACTTATTTACCAAAGAACATGGATTCATCTCCAGTGAAAATATGTTCACAAAGGTATATTAATAAGAACAAATAGTTTTAATTGCTTTGACTTTCTTTTGAAGAGATCAGAATATCTCACTTTAGCATTTACAGAATCAAGCATGTCATAGTTTTCCAAATATACTATGAAAATAAACTAATTATCAATAATAAGTTTTTTAAAAAAGGTAAACTAAATGAGACAATTCTTTATGCGTTGATTAAAACATTGTTTAATCTAAAGAATATTTGTTCATATTTTCCTTCCCACTCCAAGAAAAATGTTAATTTATATTAATTTTCTTTTAGTAAAAAGTATCTTGTTTATTCATCACTTCTGAATACATCATCATTATGAGCTATGCATGTTTTGGATCACTACACTGACAGTACATGTGACTTTGTTAATCTGCTATATTTTTGCCTTGCTGATCGTAAATGCTATGCATTTGTTTTCTTCCTTGTCCCTTGTTCCTTACTTGCAATAAGCCACTGACTGAAGCTCTTCCTATCTATGTTTCTGTGATGACCTTAATGCTGCTCCCTTAACTATTTTTAAGTAGTTTGCAGAATAGTATGAATAATAATATCAAAACTGTCTCTCATATAACCCTAGTGTCTGTTTCATACATATATATATAAAAAAAACCCTAGAGACCTGATCTGTGTATACTGTGTTACATCCTGTGTCCCATTTTCCCCCATCTCCAAGACTTCCTCAGCTGTGGAAGGGAATGATATCTACTCTCACCTGGTAATAAAATGACAATTTTCTTGCTATTCAGATAGTTCATCACTGTGGATACTAAAACATTTGTACATAAGCTCAGCTCTAAACATTGTTAAATGTGGAGGGCACTCAACAAAAGTAATTTAGGAGGCATCTAAACTGAGATCTTGGAGGTGAGATGATCTGTTGTTTTGTCAGTTTGTCAAAAATATATTCCTGAATGACTTTTTATTTCTATGTAGTGTGCTTGCTTACATTTTAGTCAATAAGATTTACGGGTCTTTTGTGGTTTTTTTGTTTGTTTGTTTGGTGTGTGGGGGTGTGTGTGTGTGTAGGAAATGCTATCGAAGTTACACAACTTTGACAGACTTATTTGTTCTGACTGATACCTAGCTATGTATATTTATTTATTATATTTAATAGAAAAGGTTACTCTTTGTTGATATTTCTGCTACTGGTAGCTGAGACTAAAAGTTTTTCAAGACTTTTAGAGCCAAATTAGTCACAAATCAACAGTTTTATAAATCTGTTTCATGGCCAGTGGTTGTACCCTATGCAGGCATTTGGAGAGCTCTTAATAGCAAACAGAATACGTCAGCTATTTATGAAACAGATAGAATCATTTGAAAGCTAAATTCCTTATAAAAGATGTCATTAGCATCCTCTGTCATTTAAGGTTTACTAGCAAAATCCTTGAAATTTAATTAAACAAAAAGGTAATGTAAGTTCCTGATTAGTTTGCTTTTATATTTATAGTACCCAGACATTCACAGGTTCCAAATTATTCTGATAACTAGCTGTAGACAGGTATGCTGGGTGGCTAAAGAAATGCTCTTAAAATGTGATAGATAACTCCTATGTGATTTCACAAAATTCCTTCTGCAGTTTTGGGGTTCTTCAGTACATGTACTATGTTGGTTTTCCTTCTGTTTCTCTGCTCTATATGCCTGTTCTTGGCTGTGTCTAAACAATTGACTTTCACAAATCAGAAAATACTGTTGTATACTTTTGGTAAATCCAACCTTTTTCAGCATCTGCTATTTTAAGTAAAGATGGACAATGTAAGCATCATTAAGAGAAAAGCATATCTCTGTACTTATTGAGCTTTCAATTTCTTCTTTAATATGCTTTTATTAGGTTCTTTCTTTAAGATATTCCATTTGAAGCACAATTACTGCAGATATGTTCCGAGTAACTGTGTATGAGAGAACCTTGAAATTCAGACCCTCTGAACAGGTGAGCAGATATTTTGAATATTTCATTTTCAAATGCTGGATAACAGACTTTTTTCCAGTAAAGGATTTTCAAAAGCTTTCAATTTTTATTCAATAGAAGATTGTTGACTTTGAATAAATTCTAAGTTTAACAACCTTTTTATTTTATTTGGAGATAGAGGAGGTAAAGGAAGGGGAATTTACAGCATTCAAAACAGAAACAGTTGTAGCTTAGTTCATGAAATAATTATTTTAAAATGTATGTGGTGAGATCTTTTTAAGTGATATACTTAAAATTAAGTACTTTTAGTGACTGGAGAGGTTTCAGATTTGTGAACATAAAGTCATGTATACATATACCACTTTAGGAAGTCAGTTCTTTACTAAGGCTAGATTACTAATTAAGAAATGAGAAGAACACCATGCCATAAAATCTTCTCAAATAAATTGCTGAATGTGTGCATCAAGGAAATGGTGAATACAAGGCTTTCCTTTATGATTGCATGGTTCTGTTTATACATCAATTTCTCTGCATCATTTTGTCTATTTTCTAGATGACACAATCAATAAAAGACAATAGGTACAATTTAAAACTTGATTCCCCCCATCTTAATTCTTCTCTATTTTGCCTTGTGAATTAGGTAAGTTGGCATCCAGTCTGCATTTAGTTTGTTGAAAAAGATGTGTTTTGAACCCCAAAATATCTGTCATCAGTCAGCAAACATAGGTTGCACTGGAATTTCAGGAAATATTTCTCATAAGAGGGCTGTCACTTCTTCTGGTATACAGCTTGAAAAAGTGTGTATACTCCTCTATCCCTTTACAAAGCACCTAGCTCATTTAAATAATTGTAAAGTCATTTTGTTAATGTGCTCTTTTTTAAACTTCCCTAACTACAGTGAATGTAGTTTTGATGGCAAAAGAACCCCTTTTATGTAACAGCATTTTTCTTCTCTCCCCTCCACCCACCTTGCAAAATAAATGCAACACAATTATTTTATTGCCGAGAAATTAGCTCATTTGCAAATGCCACCTTGGAACACATGAAGAAAGGCATTTATTGAAGCACTAATAAAGGCACCATGTTAGAATAATTTTATGCTGATAGGCCCACAATCACTCAATATTTTAAGAGCTGTCATCAAACCAGCAAGAGCTGCATGCAAAAGTACAAATTTATGCTGTGACATCATGGCACTAAAAGTATAATTGGAATAAAATTACAATGCTTCACTCTAGCATTCAGCAGCAAGAGAGAGCACTTCAGATGTCCACCTTGTGCTGATCCTTTGCTATGCATCACTGTGCCACATATCTTGTTAACACATGAAGCATTATGACACAAATTTCTGTAGAGTTCAATGTGTCCTTCAGGTATTTCCAGAGTGAGATTGCAGTGGGTACTCAATGACCTGTGTTGTTAATACACAGTACACTGCACACCAGCAGAAAGCTCGAAGAATATTAAAGCAGAAAAAGCCACCATTTTAACTCTTTAGCTATGGGTAATCAAGTAGTCACTACACAATGGCTGCAGACCTAATACTATCATTTTTTAGTGAGTTAATAAATTCTAGTCATGGCCTATGGTTAAATGCTAAGCTTTAACAAATGAGCACCTCTGCATAAGAACTGTAACCTTTTGACTTTTACCACATCTTTATTCCTCTCTGTAACTAGGAAAAAAGTAAAAAAAGGAGCTGACAATAGATGTAGGTGAGATATGGGAAAGTGCAATGAATTACATGTCATGTTTAGACATAATATTCTGCTTGCTATCTAGCATTTCCTACCCAAGCTACAAGCTCTTTCAGCATAATCAGACATGATTTGCACTACAGTGCAAGCAGAGGTGCTGATTCTGATTTTTATTGGATTGCTTTACACCATGAACTTCTACCGGAGTCAATGAGACAAGAACTGCATCTGTGTGATTAAGCCTACTTAACCAGAACTTGATGTTACTAAAATGAGTTGACGAAAGAAGTAACTCTCTCAAAGGCCATTCACTTGAGCTATTGTAAAACTAATGCAAGTGAAATTAAGGTAAGGCTGGGCTGGGGGAGCCAGCGACCTTCAGAAATAGGAAAACTGTGGATGCAGTTTTTCAACAGCAAATCAGATTGGATTACTCTGGGTGCAGTCATGGTTATTGGTGAAAAAAAGTTTTCCATAGCACTTCATATACCTTGTTTAAGATACATAATTTTGGTTTTTTATTAACAAGAGATTGCCTCTCTTGTTAATTCTCTCATTAATGAAAAACAGTTTTATTGATGAACTTAAAATTGCAGTGAAAGAATCTTGGTAGGGGGCTATTAGTACTAGGGGGTCCCAAAATAAAGGCGTGCTGGTGTCATCGTGCACTACAGGCTGTTACCCTGCCAAGGCTCAGCCAGGCTGTAAGCTCAGCCAAGCAGATGAGCAAATGCATTTCACCTGCCCAAAGACTGCTCCGGCCCTCAGCCTCAGTAGCTGCTCTCAAAGATACCCGGGCTGCTGTGGTCATTGAGACAGGACCATAGTACTGTGGCTACTTTACCTGGGGAGGAAGCAGGCAGGGAAGAGGGCTGTGCCTACTCCTCCAACACCTTTGCCACCCTTTTTATACTTAGACCATAACAGCTATAGCAAGTAATTTTATTATTATTAAATGCTATGCAATTTTTTTATTATTATTAAAATCAGATGCAAGCTGTGTCTGTGAATTGTGGTATTTAGCATGCCTGCTCTCCAAGAAAGTTGCCAAAGACTTATTTTACTAACCAGATTAGTCATGGTGAATTCATGGAAAGATCCACGGAAATTCAGTTGTTTATGATTTAGACTGAACCAAATGTAAACAAACAAATGAAACCAAGGAGAAATTTAATCATCCAATAGGAATGTTTTATTTTATCTGAAAAGTTTTATTCAGTCTGAAATAAACCAAGGCATTATATTTCTTCAGTTTTAACACTTCTTAAAATAAACCTAATCTGCCTTTGAAAACTAGTTTTAAATTTAAGAAATTGAAATGTTTTTGCTTAGAAAATGTAATAACAGTGATCTAACACACAGTCTCTTTTTTTTCTTCCCTTTTTAAATTTTTTTTTTTTTGGAGCTTTTTAGCTCAGAGCAAAATTCAATATAAATTCCGTTTATCTAAATGACCAGCTCAAATTACAGATATTTTCTCCTACTGAAAAGAAGAATAACTGGATACATGTGAAAAGGTACATGCAAGAAAACTGTGTTGTATGACATAACCAGGAAGGGAATGTGCAGATCTCCCAGAATAATTATTTTGTCTCTTCCTCTCTTCCTGCATTAGTGGGCAAATACCTGTTGCCTTGGATTATTTATCAAACTATTATGGAAGCTTTTGACATCTAGGGTCATAATCAAGCCCTGCTGCTTCTCCCCTAACAAACGGCAGCTGCTGTGTACAATATGAAGTAAGAGACGGTGATGGTGGGAGTCACACCCTCCCTGATATTTCCCCAGAGTATTTTGCCATCATCCATCCCAGGCTTGTAAAACACCCTCAGCCACCTCTGCCCCATGTGTGCAGCTGCTCCCATTCCTCTGCACTGATCCATTAGTGAACTTCCAAATGGCACCAGGAAAGAAGAAAAGGAAGGAGATCTCATTTGTAACATTGGTTTCTGCAGTAGATTTTCCTAGAAATTATTTGAAGTGGGAAAACATTTGCAACAAAGTGACTAGTGATGCTTTTTTTTTTTTAATGGGACCACTGTACATTTGAATCTTAGACTTAATACCATCCTCCTGTTTTTAGATGACTTGCTGTTCTCAAATGAACATGTGCTGAAGTTGCCTATTTGGAGAATATCCATTTGGTACAGAAATGGGAAGCTCTCCCAGATTTGAGAAGTTAGCAAACATAGTGAGGTAGCTCTTACAATAACTGCTGTTTTATATATATTTTGGGGGTTTTTTTATTCTCTTCTTATTTAAATCCAAACACATATGTTCATAATTTTCAAAGTGGATATGCCTGGATATTTACTGTGGAAATAACCAAGCTGAATCAAATATATTATTAATACAAAGAAAAAGTTAAATAATGCAAAAGAGAGCAGATTTTTAATTTCTCTAGCCTAAACCTTGATCTCTCTTTTGCAACTCTTTGATCACCCAAGAGTTCTGTGGAGTATTACTCTTGTTCAATAGCTCTGTAAGGTCCTGTATGTGGGACTTTAAACATCAGTGAAAGGCTTTCCTTTGAGAAGGATTTGTCTCAAGACTGTTTTGTAGCTGTTGCCTCTGTACTCTTCCTTCAGTTACAATTCTGTCTTCCTGTCCCTGCAACACCAATTCTCGCATGTAGGAGATGTCATGAAGCTTGGCTTGGAAGCAAGTAGGTCTTGCAGGAATCAAAAAGGAAGAAAAGTCATTGTGAAACTGTAAAATACTTTATTCTTGTAACCTGACTGAACTTCACTTTGACTCTCTGCCTTTATTGTTCTTGAAAGCAGTTGCATTGCCACCAGAAAAAAATCTCGTTGAAACAAAATGTTTGTCTTTATCTTGATTCTGTTGCGAGAAGGTTGTTAATTTGAAGGTGCTAACACTTCCATCTTTTACAAGAGTGAAACAATCTAGGGTATGTGCCCTGAGGCCATGTTTCCAGGAGGGTTCTCTTTAGCAGCAAGAGTCTTGGAAAAGGCCCTGTAACTCAGCAAATCGGATGTCAGTGAGCAGAAAAGGACTGTGATTTTTGTGAATTACAGTTGCTATAAGATCTGGGAAACCCACAATCCTAAAACTGAGAGTTACAGTTGCCATTAATTTGAAAAAGAACATTAAAATATAAATTTATTTACTTAAAGTGCAGATAGTTATTTCAATATAATCTTTTGCATCTGATTTTGTATATAGATTTTTTTCTGAAAAACAAACAAACGTCTAAATCTGCACTTACCTAATCCATATTACTAACTATCCATTATAAAATATGGACATTTTAAAATCTGTCTAAAATACCTTTAAGTGCTTTCTTCTCATTTTTAGCAACAAAGACCTCAAAGTTGAAAACCTCACCATAATCTAACCAGAAGAGAAGTGTCACTTGGACCTGTTGCTCATCAACATAGAAGAACAAGAGATAACAAGGTTGGTGGTTGCCTAGACTGCAGTGATGAGTGGTGGAATTTAGTCTTGAGGGAAATGGGCCAGGTGAAGAGTAGAGTCAGGTTGCTAAATTTTAGGAGACCCAACCTTCAGGGTTTTTAAGAAATTAGTGTAAAGGACCCCCTGGGAAACTGACTTCAGGAAAATAGGCGATAAATATTG
>VWZY01008423.1:178458-193986 GCA_013399075.1 Chloroceryle aenea
CTGGCAGGACCTGTTGTGTAGAGTGCAAGAGCTCTTGGTTCTTACACCTAAGAAACTGAGCAAGACAGGCAGGAGAATGGCATGGGTCAGTAAGGACCTCCTGGTCAAACTAAAGTGCAAGATGGAAATGCACAGGCAGTGGAGCCAGGGATGTATATCCTAGGAAGAATGTAGGATCACCGCCTGGAGGTGTAGGGATGAGGTTAGAAAAGCTAAGGTGGAGACTGATCTCAGTTTGGCAGGGGAAGGTGATGACTATGACAATGATGATGATGATAATAGTAATAATAATGGGTTTTACAGTTATGTTGGCCAGAAAAGGAAGATGAAAGAAAATGTACTGTCCTCTGTTGAATAAGACAGGGAAGCTGGTGACAAGTGCAATGGAGAAAGCTGAGGTAGTCAACAAATTTTTGCCTCAGTTTTTAATGATAATCTCTCTTCCCACATCTCTCAGGTCCCTGAAACTCAAGACAGAGACTGGGGGAAATGAAGCCCCTCCCATCATAGGAGAAGATCAGGTTAAAGACCACCAGAGGAACCTGAACATAAACAAGTCATGGGACCTGACACGATACATCCCAGGGTCCTGAGGGAATTGGCTGATGTAGTTGCCAAGCCACCCTCAACCATATTTGAAAAGTTGTGGCAATTAGGTAAAGTACACCATGGTTGGAAAAGGGGAAATATTACATCCATTTTTTAAAAAGTGTGAAAAGGAGGACTCTGGGAATTACTAAATCATTGGCCTCACCTCTATGCTTGGATCATGGAGCAGATCTTCCTGGATGACATGTTAAAACATGCGTAAGACAAGGAAGTGAGCAGAGAGACAGCCAGAACACCATCACTAAAAGTAAACTGGGCCTTCTATGATTGAGCGTCTCCATCAGCAGACGAGGAAAGAGCAACTGATGTCACCTATCTCAAATTCTTTCAGGCCTTCTATATGGTCCCCCCAATATTCTTGCCTATGAATTGGAGAGGTATAGATTAGATGAATGGAGTACTAGATGGATAGGGAATTGTCTGGATTATTGTGTCTAAAGAGTTTCAGTCAATGTCTCTGTGTTGCTGTGGAAACTCGGAACTGGTGGTGTACCTCAAGGATGTGTACTGAGGGACCAGTTCTACTTAATATCTTTGTTAATGACATAGTGGGATTGAGTGTACCCTTGGCAAGTTTGCAGTTAAGAGCAAGCTGAGTGGTGCAGTTGATTTTTTTGAGGAAAGGAATGTCATCCAGAGGGACCTTAACAGGTCTGGTGAGTGGGCCCAGGCAAACCCCCTGAGGTTTAACAAGGCTACGTGCACATCTTGCACCTGGGTCAGAGCAGCCCCAGGTACTAATAGAAGCTGGGCAATGAATGAATTGACAGCAGTCCTGTGGGGAAGCGAAGATATTAATGGATTATTAATGGATTATTAATGGATTAAAAACTTCACGTGAGCCAGCAATATACATTTGCAGCCCAGAAAGACAGCCAATCATATCACGTGCAGCATCAAAAGAAGCATGGCCAGAAGGTCAAGAGAAGTGATTCTTCCCTTCTGCTCTCATAGGACCACACCTGGAGAACTGCTTCCAGCTCTGGGATCCCCAGTACAAGGAAGGCACAAATGTGTTAATCTGCGTTCAGAGAAGGGACACAAAAATGATCGGAGGACTAGAACACCTCTCCTATGAAGAAAGATTGAGAGAATTGGGATTGTTCAGCCTGGAGAAGAGAAAGCTCCAGGAAGACGTTATTGCAACCTTTCAATATAGAAAGGGGACTTATACGAAAGGTGGAGAGACGCTCTTTATCAGGACTGTGTTGTAGAATGGCTAAAAGACAAGGGTCATGTACCTTTAAGAGAAATATCATCTGAAGCAACCTGTTAAGCCCAGCTGCAATCCTTGCAAGAAACTTACAGGGATAGCATGACCTTGAGCTGATAAGTTGTACAATAATAGAATAATGTGGAATGAGAAAGTAGCAGCCTTCTGTTACTGCGAGAGGGGTTGGGTTATGCTAAGAGACCCTGTGGATTGAACCAATAGAGGATGGACAGGTGTGACTACTAATGAGGTGACTGTATATAAGTACTGCGCTGACAGCTAATAAACAAAGTTCGCTTATCAATCACATTGATTGACCGCGTCTTCCCTCGCCGCTCCGCAGACTTGTACTGACAGGACAAGGGTGCAACAGTTTTAAACTGGAAGAGGATAGGTTTAGATTGGATATAAGAAAATTTTCAAGATGCAGGTGATGAGACAATACAGCAGGGTGCCCAGAGAAGTTGTGGATGACTCATCACCAGAAGTGTTCAAATTCAGATATTCAGGTTGGATGGGGCTTTGAGAAGCCTGCTCTGATGAAAGATGTCCCTTCCTATGGCAGAGGGACTGGACAAGATGATCTTTGAAGGTCCCTTCCAGCACAGACCATGCTATCATTCTATGATTTGTAAGAATCGGACAATATCCTATGTCACAAAAGATCGGTAATGCTTTGGGTAGGTCAGTCAGGGTGAAAAAATGATCATCCTTATACATGATTGTGATTTCTATCTGTATGTACCCATCCATGGTGACTGTCAGAAGAACAGAATGTGCAGACCGGAACAGTTGTTACCAGTTCACCACTACTGAATCTCTTTTCAGCATACAACTATCTTTGAAAACTATGACACTATCATCTGTCTGATATGGCAACCATTTTAACACAATATATATTTTCTTCCATAATGTCCTAGTCTGGGTGAGAACAGAATTAATTCTGTTGAGGAATTTTACTTTTCACCTCAATTCTTCTAACTAACTGCATTTTCTGAAGTTAGCAGTGTGTTTTCACAGTGTCTGTTGCTAGCAGTGATAACACCCCATCTTTAGAGTTACTGCCAAGGATCGGAGTGCAGACCAAGGCCACTGCTGGATTGATCTTGTGTAACACATTGAGGGGTGCAGGAAAGTGATAGGCTACATCTGCAGGGAGGAGTGTGCAGGGCAGGTGACCCCAAAAACTGATCAATGTGGTATTCCAGCCCATATATATCATATCCAATATAAAGCAGAGGGATCTGGAAGGTCTAGCTCTCTCTGGGGGGGCTCCTAAGCTCCTCTCCTCTTTTGGACTGCTTTGCTTGGCTTGGCTCAGGTCATCTTTCAGTTCCTTCCTTGGAGCATCCAAGGAGAACTCTGTCCATTCTGCCTTCCATCCCAGTCAGTGTGTTCCTGAATCTGGTACCAGAATACAGCTCCTGAACACAGCTCCTGTCTGCTGTGGAGCCCAGTCTGGGACTCCCCTGGAGCNACTCCACAACATCAATGGTGATGGTGATGTAATTTCCATGAGGGGGGTTGGGTTCAATACTGGTTTTGTAGATAGTTGTTGTAGATACTTGTTGATATCTATTTTTATTATTATTTTTATTTTCATTAAAGTTGTTCTAGTTTCCTTTTCTAATGGCTAAGTTTCTCTCCCTTATTTCCTTTTGTTTCCCTTTGGGGAAGGAGGGGGTTTAACAGAGCATCTGTTATAGGTCAAAGGGGCTGCCCTGACCCTAAACTGTGACACATACTTACTTTAATTAAAAATGTTGTGTTTGATCTTTTGATGATGCTGGTAATACATTTTTGTGTGGAGGTGTGGTCTTTCCACATATCTCTTTTTCAAAAATGAGTTGCTTACTCCTTCAAAATATTTTTTCAAAGCATTTCTCTGTTTTAAATCTGCATATTACAAACATCTCAAAAACATCTTAATGTTCCTGGGAATGTTGTTTTCTCGAGGAATGCCAGTGTGTACCACATTATCCCATGTGTACATAAATCTTAGTTTCTAGTTGTGCAATAAAATGGCATAAATTCTTTCTGTGCTCATTTCTTTTTTAGTAAAATCTGTTTCAAAAGAACCCCTTGTAGTGGTAAATATAGTTGAATTATTAACGAGGGCTGTGTCATGCAGTGCTTTGGAAGTGGGTAAAGAGGAAGTCTGTATGAGAGGTAAGCCAAAAATAAAGGACAAAATCACAGAGTTTGGAAAAGAATAAGAGCATCTGGCAAGAACACTGTACCTAGTTCAAACCAGGAATACAGAGCAGCTGACTGTGAAAATCATGTTTATATAAGAACCACTAAATTGCTTCTCTGAGCTCCAGGTCCTGATGGTGCTCCAATACTCTCCTGGAAAGAGTTCTGAAACCTTCTCTCACCTGCCAACACCTAAGTTATCCCTATTGTCCCTTGCAGTATTGGCCTTTGTGTGATTACACCAGAACTGTTCTGGTCTGACCATGAACATTCCCACTCTTTGGAAATACTCCTTTTCATTCATACACATAGAGGTGCTGATATCACTGTTTCCTCATGCTTCTGCCCAGTATTGAAAATGCTACTTCTCTGATTTCTCTATTAATTAACAAATAATTCTTCCCCTAGTTCAGATATGCATTTCATCTGTACTCTCATTGACATAGATGACACCAAGCTGAGTGGTGCTGTCAATACACCCGAAGAATGGGATGTCATCCAGAAGGACCTAGACAAGCTGGGGAGGTGTGCCCAGGTGAACCTCATGAGGTTNTAGTTGAGGATGTCCCTGCTCTCAGCAAGGGGGTTGGACTAGGTGACCCCTAGAAGTCCCATCCAGCTCAGACATTTCTATGATTCTGTGACAATAAATCACATCTGATCCTGGCATGTTTCAAATATAATTGAGCTTTAAATAATTGAAATGCCAGCTTGGATTTTGCCACTAAAATATAAGTAGTCACAGATTCCTGAAGCTCAAATTCCCAGTTAGTTTGAGACAACATATGAAGAACTGGCACAGAAACTGCTTCCACATCCTCTGTCCAGTATCACGCAGACCAGTGTAGGAGGTTATGTAAAGGGTAAAGTTCCTGTCTGGTAGTCTCAGAGTGGAGACACAAGCTGCTCCCTCTCTGTTTTAACCCCAGCACAACAATCACTCTGACCTGCAAAATGCAAATTAGCTTCAATGGAAATTTGTCTAAATAAGGACTGTAGGAGCTTTTCTTACGGAGGAGTGCAAGGCTTTGTAGTAATTTAATCCATTCATTATATTTATTCCATGCATGCTGATACTTGTCCCTGGACAGTTCCTCTCAATCCATGGGGAAAGGTTTTAAATGGTTCAGAAGGAATTGTTTTTTTTTCTTCAATTAACTTTTTGGCTTCAATTCAGCAGTTGTATTACAGTGTCTCTGAAATCCTGTTGACCCAATGGGAGAGCTCTGTGCAATAAAACAAACCTTTTGTCTCACAAGTAAGATAGGTAGTAGAATGCTACCCAGCCTAGGATGCAGTTTTTCTTGTTGGTGCTGACCCATAAGATCAGGCAAAAAACCTCTTTTTAAGGAGTCAGAAGACTTTTTTTTTTAATCATCCATTGGGAGGCCTGTGGTCTGGGCTTGGTGTCATTAGTTACTGGATGCAAAGCTTTCCTTCCCTAGGCTATGTGTACTCTGTCTTAACCCAATAACTATGAAAAAATTCCACCACCTTTCAACTACAGGAATTCCTACTTATTACTGATGTGGCTCATGAATCTCAGAGCTGTCCCAAAGGCTAGCGTGTCTTCATTTGCTTTATTCAATTTTCAGTTTTGTGAGTATAATTCTGTTCTCATAACAATGTTTTACATTATAGGATTTTTCTTTTGTTTACTTGTTTGTTGTTGTTTTGTGTTTGTTTGGGTTTTTGTTTGTTTGGTTTGTTTGTTCGTTTTCCCTGGGTACTGATGTATTTTATTGCCCCTAAGCCAGGACTATTTAATTCATTATTATTTCCCCTTTTATTCTATGTACTCAGGTAAAAGAAAGCTACTTGGTCATATAGTGCAATTAGAACTTTTTTTTTTTTTAACTCTTGAGGAGAAAAAAAATGATTCCCTGTCCTTGATGTACCCTCAAAGATACCAGGCTTAATTTGGATGTGCTTTGGATGTTTAAATTCAGTTAAGAGCACAAAAGTAGTGACTTCTCAATCTCATAAAGAAATTGCTGCCTATTTAAGTGAATCTAGAAGTTACTTCTCCCTTGTTATGTGTATCTGATCTTGTTTCAAGGAAAATTTTAGTAATTTGTTTTGCTAATGGTTGTAAGGCAATTGGTTCTCTAGGCTAGGTCTGAACATCATATAAATAGCTCATGGGCTATGCAAATTTCAGACAGTAGGGTTTTTTTGGCACCATGAGCTTGTAGACATATTATGCTGTTCCTGATGAAACAGTATTGTGTCTCTGTTAATCAAAGTTCACAAACGGATGCAATATGCTTAGCAATACAGACCTGAATTCGGTCAAACGATGCAGTTTTTGTTACTATTCTACTCTGGTGAATGGAGAGTTTACAGATTTTCCATTCTTTGAAAGACACTTATCACACAGACATAAGAGATCAGGTCAAATTTCATAATGTCACTTAGGAAGGCCACTTTTATATGATAGTAATAGATAAAGCTTAAGTGTTTATTCTTCAATCAATTCTTATTGATTTAGAAAACACAGCTCTTTAATTGCACATTCAGTCTTCCTGGCCATTTGTAGCAGCTACCTGGTATGCTAACTGAATAGAAGCCTAAAGGGCTTCGTTTTCAAAGCAGGGTGCACAAATTCCATTAAGAGTGACTGGCACTGGCTGTTAACGTGTAACCCTCCATGTGCATGCCTTTTGAGAAAAATTTAACCTGAGTTGTGTATGGACGAAATGTTTTATCTGTATCTAAATGGAAATTGTATTCAAGACCTGTTATGCTACTGTATCTAATTTTAGCTTTTTATCTTCTTTTATTTTATTACATTCACTAAATTAGCTAAGGCATCTAGAGCAGCTCGCGAAAGATTTAATTGTGTGGTTCTGACACACACTGGTACTAAACTTATTGACTGTGTGCTTCCTGCTGCATAACTCAGTGGCTAACAAGACACTTGTGGTTTTAGCAGAAACCAGCTTAATGTAAATGGGACATTTGTGGACCATTTTGTTCTGTCTTTCTCTGGAGCAAATGTCAACATGGTTGAGATCTAGAAACTTGCCATTCCATTGTAATAAGATATTAGTTTAAATTGGAGCTCTGTGATCTGAAGAATACACATGTTAACATCATTTTCAGTAATCCAGTGGAAAATCTGCAAAATGGCTGAATGGCTGGTCCTGAAGGGTTTAAAAGCTGGATGTAGGCTGTCTAAGAACACCATGTATTTAATGTAGATATTTTGTTTCTGTCACGGAGCTAGCTGTAAATCATTACAAATAAATCCTATTATTTTTCCTTCCTTTCTAAGATATTATTTCCACACATATGATTTCAAATCATAAGAAAGATGTTAATTCCAAAGTTTGAGGTCTTGTTTATTTATTGATCGATTGATTGATTTTACTTATTTTAATTTTTTATTGTGTGTGTTCTTTTTTTGGGGGGGAGTGTTGTTTTTATTTTCATTGTTCTTGTTAATGATTTATTATATATAAAAAAGATGGATTTCCGTTTGCAGCTTAGCTCTTGAAATACTACTTGTTTTATCTTTGGATTCAATGTCAAAATCTGAACTTTTCAAGAGGCTTTTTCTCTCCCCCCCTTTTTTTTTTCTTCTCTAACATGCAATTTTCTTTGGAAATGAGGAAAAAAAAAGAGATCTCTTAACTTTGTCATGTAATTAAGACTGGACATGTTCAGAATGCTTCATGAATCCTAGTAAACTAGTGAAATAGATTTTCATTTTTTTTACTGTGAGATTGTAAAAAGCCTCAAGACAAGTAGCACTGTGTGGGAGATGCTGTGAAAGAGAGCAGCTTATAGTGTATTTATGCCATGGAGAATTTCAAAGATCTCTGTACAAACTAGCTTACTGAGGAACAATTACAGAACCAATTCTTAGAAGAAAAACTTATGAATATTAATGTAAGGTATTACAGAAAGTAAAAATCTGCTCAGTTACTTTAAAAAATTTGTGCAAATAATGTTTAGGCAATGTTTTACTGTTCTAGAGCAATAAAACCTTTTTTTGTTAGAAAAAAAACCCAATTGTTTGGTTGTTGTTTATCTAGGAAAATGATCTATATCTACAGAAAAAGAAAAAGAAAAAAGAAAGAAACTGTTATTCTTAATAACCAGACTTAAGACAGTGGTTTAGGGACATATGATCATCGAAATACAAAGCAGGACTTTCCCACAGCATATTATGCTGCCTTTTTGAGACAACTGATCTGAAAGTGGCTATTGTACTTTCTGCTATGTTTTTATAATATTTACCCTTTGCAAATTACATTGAAAAGTAATTCTGTAGGACATGAAATTGCACTGCAAAAAATCTGCTACATAAACACTTTCAATACAACTTCATTTTGAATGCAGAGATAAGCATAGGAAGCCTCAAAGTTTATCCTTTAAATGTAAGGCACTGCTTCATTAAAATAATAAAGGCCTTTACTCTCAGGTAGTATTTCTAGCTATATCTGAGAAGAAGAAAAGTGGTAGGCAGTAAGAGTGAGAACTGAAAATTCACCACTTGCAGAACAGGTGAGTTATATCTGTGTATCTCTATACTCCCCCTACCTTTGTTTTATCCCCAAACCAGGCTTTCAGTATGGAAGTCCCACTTGGTACTGGGCCACATCTTCTGTTTAGAAGTTTCTGTTACTGAAATGTGGGTTAAAGTGTCATGTACAATATTACATTAAATGGGAAGATTTTCTTGAAAAGCTGTATAATAGCCTAACAAACACTATTCTCTTTGCTCAGAAGGGCACAGAAAGTGGTGCTCTACTAAAACGCAGAATTCAGGAACAGTTGTTGTTTATTCTTGGTCCTGCTTCTTACACGACCGTATGTGTGAAAAACATTAAATGAGATTCTTGCTCATTTTTTGAATCCTCTTAGAAGATGATAATTTCAGATATTTTTAAAGTATTTGAAAGCAAGTTCACAAAATTTTTGGAAATAAACAGAACCTTCAGATGGAAAGGAGTAGATATGCAACACATTAACAGAGACCTTTTCAAATACTTAGTTCTGAGAAGCAGCTACCTTCATGATTTGGATTTTGAAAATGCCCATAATACGCTGACAATTCAATAAAGATCTAAGGACAGTCTTAGTGTTAAGGAATGTCTAATATGGTAGTACTGTGAGTCATGCTCTTGGCAAGTACTTCACAAGAAGTATTTACACAAAAAAATGTAACTGTGAGACCTGGGAGACTCCCAACAAGCACTGACATTAGAAGCATTGAAAACATGTTTTTCTGACTGTTAAAATACCGTAACTGAGAGAAAGTGTGTCTGTAAATAAGTTTTCTTAAGATTATATATTATAAATAATTTTCTGGGATCCAAGAGACAACAATCTTATGCTGAAATCTTAGCATATCCTTTTAAGTTTTTTTTCAAGATAAATGTTAGGAAGAGGAAGTGAAAATTAGTGAAAGCAGTTTATCCATTTTTTTCTGTTTCATTTGATTATACATGACATCTCCTTGCGGGACAATCTCATGGTAAGTTGATTTAGGCCAATTAATTATTTACTAGATCCAGAAATTGAGCTAGCTGACTACTATATTGGCTCTCTGCTGCATGGTTTTGGAAGAACAGACAGCCAAGGCTGTAATAGTTCTCAAGGTAAAGGTGGATGCAGAATCAGCTTTTCATTTTTTCTTATTGGAACAATTTGATTGTGGCTAAAGAGTAAGTTAAAAAGAAGTTCTGTACACAAAAATTGCCTGCATTTTCTTGTTTCTCCTTTTAAATTCTCATTGTTCCTTTTTTGTCTGCTGAAGTGCATAGCACTTGTAAACTCCATTTGTCCCTTGTGCCTAACAACTCAAACATTTAGTTGTACAGGTAACAAATTTGAAAAAAATAAAAAAGCTTGATTAAAAAGATACAGATATTGTTATGGTATTTGAAGTTTGCACTTAGGTAATTTTGTATGACCGAGAGCAACTGTCATTTTTGTCCATCTTCTTCAAGTCATAAAAACCACAATTAAAACAAAACAAATACAAAAGTAAAAGAGATGTGAGTAAGATTGGTTAAACACGTAAATAGAAGACATTTAGAATGTAATCTGAGTTCTAATAACAGTTATGCATCCTGTTCTCAGTGCTACTGATGTGCCTCTATTATGCTGCAATAATCCACTTGATAAATAACCTTGGTTTGAAACTTCTACCTAAGGTAAAACACAGCATAGAGAATTGGTAAGAAACAGTCAAGAATACCCACTGAAGTTTCTGGTTCAGGTTTCATTTTGAAAGTCAGGTAAGAAAAACCCAACAGTACCAGGAAAAAAAAAAAAAAATCGTGGCATTTGAGATTTTAATCACCCTTGGCACTTCTTTTCCTCTGGAATGATTGGAGTCTCTTCTTCTGTGCTTGGACTTATATCAGAGACAAACTTTTCTGAGCACTGGATTTGGAGCAGTAGCACATACCATTACACAAATAGAAAATGACATCCAATTCATTATCTTCAGACCCAAATGTCTTCAAGTATTCATGTCCATCCCTAAAAAGCACAATACATTTTCTTTTGTATATAGCTTTGCATCTTTTAAGGCAAAGCACACCCATATAATTTTTAAATCCTTAGGGAAGGAATAGTGAGCAAGTCATTAATGAAAATAATTAAGGAATGAAAAAAAGTATAAATTTGTGTTTTAAAATTTCTGGGGCTTTAAGGCTTATTGCTTTTGGTTTTAATGAGCTGTTTACTTATCACCATTTCCTCATAAGGCTCTCTAAATGCACATGTGCGCTCTTCTGCTACTCCTTAATGCAGTAAATGTTAAGGCATTAATGCCCAGCGCATCTTATTGATTTTAGGTTATTAAAAAATCCATGACAATTTGTTTTCCTTCCTGTTGAGTTATCAAGCGGAGCAATCTGGAGCTAGAATTTTTTTAATGCTGAAATATATCTAAGCATGCAAACACTTTGACACTAGGGAGTCTCTTTGCACTGTGGACCTATCTGCTGCCTTTGCTACGTAGAAGAGTTTTAGCATATTTACTGAAAATATGCAGAAGAAATAGGAATAAACTGTTTGTATTAAGGTACAGAGAAGCTGGCAATTTATGTGGAAGGTGTTCCTGTAGAGATGATTTTAATGGAAGTAGAGAATTATCATCATTGGAAAGGAGATAAATTTATGAATTTGTCAATATAAAGTGGGTAACAGAATTGTTGGTTAGTGTTTTCCTGTTAGATATCTTTTGAATATCTAAATAAAAAAAATAGGCCAGTAGTACACAGCAGTAGATTGAAAGGACTACTTTATAGCATTAAATATTGTAGAAGCAGCAGCATCTAGAAAAAATGAAATTATTTTCCTTTTCATTGGAGCTTTTTTGGGGAAAAAAGGTTATTTTAAAATGTAATTGAAAATACTTGATTGGCACCATCTCTGTACTTATTCATATACACAAATATTTTTCTGTGTAGATAATTATCACAGATCTTTTGAGGTGTGGAGCTTCTTTCCTTATGCTTTAATAGGTTTGAGAATAATTCATTAAAATTTTTTGCTGAGAGTGGGTATTTCCCTCTGAAGGTTGTCTGCATGATCTCCTTTTAGAATTCTTTGATTAGTATGAAGTGGGATTCCTGTAAAAACAGAGGACACTATTTGAAAATGACTTCACATTATTACTGATTCTTCTTTTTGTAGGCATAAAATTCAGACATAATGTGTCTGCCTTCAAGAAAAATCCCTTTAGTAGAAAGCAAGTGGATTCTTGACAAAAAGTTTAAGAAAAAGTTACTGAATAAACTTGTTTGCTTTAGTTTTTATTTTATACTATGCAAATCTCAGAAGTTTTTACTTGCAAAGCACTGTCATTGTGCTGTGGAAACCTCATAGTATGTTTGTTACAGCATAAATGATGTTACCTCTTTACTAATACAAGCAACAGCCAATTTTATGTTTTATAGATGAGGACCAACTCCTGCACACTTGAATTTTACTGACAGGTCTTTCAATAGTGTTTTTTAAGCCCTACTTAATAAACAGATAGATTTTTTTTCTTAACAAATGTTTCTGATTTTTTCCCTACAAGAGTTCCTGCCTGACCGTCTTACTGCAAATATTTTTGGCATTCATAATAATGCTTATGCTTCACAGTGGCTGGAAACTGTGTGAGAAAGGCATGCCTGTGGGCTAGAAAGGTCATTCTGTTTAAGAAAGGTGAGATGCCTCCTTGGTGGCTGTGGAGAAATGCTCTTGGTTCTAGAAAAAATGTGTTTAGTAGGTAATAGTATCAAAAGGTGTTACACTACAGGAAAATAGAAGTGTTTTTTTTTCTTTCTGTATTTAAATGAAGGCAATATATACCTTTATTTTTGCAAGTAGCTAATTCTTGAAATCCTCTTTTCTTGGATATTTTTTTAAACTTGTGCTGTATTTACTTGTGTTGTACAGTAGGCAGCAGCATGTAGCATGTGTGATTATTATGTAGTGTACTTCAGATTGTGATTTGATCAGAATCCCTAAATCTGACAACCTTTAATCAAACAAAGGAAGTACTCTAGTAGGTGGGAATTAACAGAAGGGAATTAAACTGTCATTTTGCAGCAGCTTAGACCTATATGAAAGCCAGTTTATGAGTCTCTCAATAAATATCTCTTTTGTTTTGCCTAATTGCTGGTTTGAATGTATCAGCCTCATCAATGGGATTAGGGTTAATAGATGTTTGGTCACGCATAACATGCAGAGGAGGAATCTGATACACACACGCACAAAAATTTCACTTAATGAGCTTAGCAAATGTTTGCCATATTTTTAATGAACCCTGGGGCTGTCATTTAGAAATGCTTAGCAACTGCTTTTCCATCCTTGAAAATAGAGCAACTGAAGGACATTAACACTATGTACACCATAAATAAAGTGAGCTATTTAAAGATGCCAAATGGGAGGTGGGAATGATGACAGTTTCTGTGCAGGAGCCAGTGATACTTAACACTTTGTATGTGTGTTAGATCTCTCACAACCCAGACAGGCATCTCTAGTTTCCTACAGGGATTGGGTGTGAGTGTTTGAGGGAGATCAATAACTGCTTTAAAACAAACAAACAAACAAGCTGAACTTGTTTATGATACAGCATTCAAAATCGTTTGTTTGGGGTTTTTTTTTGTGATTTTTTTTTTTCTTTTCCTACCCGCATCGTTTTGCTCCAAATACTTGAAGAGAGGGTTTAAAAAAACCAGATTATTTGTTTACATCATCTGCTCCCAATGTTATAATTTCTTCCCTTTCTATTAAGTAAAATGCTTCCTTAACAAGTGATGTGGCAAAGAATGGGTGTACTCTAGGGGACTGATTGCAAATTAGATTTAATGATCCATTCATTAACCTCTGGGACCTGCACCTAAAACCATTGCAGACTGATTAATGGGGAATTATTGGAGCAAACGATGTGTCATGTGGTGTAGTTATTTTGACTGGACGTAACAGAATCAAGTTTTCCTTAGGGAAGGGCTTAATTTGATATAACAATGCAAAAAGTGCCATTTAGATGGATTATGTCTAGAAGAAATGAGTGCTTTTTAAGACTTCAGTTGCCATAGAGGCAGTGGATCTAAGATCTTTTGTCTGCACACAGAAGTCTTTTGAAACATCAGCTCTTAAGACCTTGGATAGGGAGAAGTAACTGAAAACGGAACTGGCCTTTAAATATTTGTTCCTGCTGTGATCAGTCAAAGCAGACCCTGCTGTGTAATATGGGTAATGCTTTTTAAGATCTGAGTAGCTGAGAAAAAAACAATATCATTAGATTAGAGAGTTCACAGATGTCACCAGACAAGGCTGTGACTACTCAAAACTTGTCTTATACTAGGTCATTTTTAGTTAATGCAAGAAGGAAGACTTGCACTGTATTTCTGTTATAATAAGGTGGATGCCCCAGTCCGGGTAAAACCATAATGGGTTTAAAAGGGAAGCAAAACAAGAAAGGCCTTCAAACATCTTTCATCTAATAATGCAGCTGTGAATATAAACAGTGCTGAAATTCAATCACTATGCCTTCAGCTTGCTTGCATGACGTTGCCTAGATGAGCAAAAAGGAACAAGTTCCCTTTTTGTCATTCTGTTTTTAGCTAATATATAATCCTTCTTGAAATTAGTAGGGGAAATACAATATCCTTACCTTAACTTTGAATTTCCAGCACACATATTTTAGAATCTTGAAAGCAATCATTTCTGCTTTTCATTTATAATATATTTTATTCAGAGAACTAAACAACTCTGAACTTCTCTGTTGGTGTGCAGTGACTCTTTCCTCTACCCTGAAATCTGTTTGAGACCACTAATACCTGGAAATGTTTTCCTATAATAGTCAAGCTACAACATATACAAAATTTGCCTTATTTCAATTCTCTGTGAAAAGACATCCATCAAACAAAACACTACCTCTAAGTTCTTTCTTTTGTTTATGTACAATAGACAGCTGAGCTCTTCCAGGAATGCATTACTCAAAAGCTGTATGAAGTCTTGGAACAGGAATAAAGTGGTATGGCCTTTCATATCTCTACAGGCCATGTATTCAGTTTGGGTGGTTGGACGGGAGATTTCAAACTGCAGATCATATCATCATTGGTAATGTAGTTTACATGTTTTTCTACCTTTTTTTTTTCAATGATTTATTTCTTTTGGACCAATTTCACTAAAATTTTCCCACTGATATTTTTATGTAGGAATTTTATGACTGCATGGCAAAATCATCACATTTTTAACATTCTTAAGCATGATTATTACTTCATTGTACTTTAGAAAAAAATCTGTAGTTTACAAAATCTTGAGGAGGAAGGATACTGTCTGACAGCAAATCTGACTTCATCACTCTTTGGGCTGCTATGAATACAAGACAACAAAAAGATTATAAATACCAGGAAATAAAAAAAAAAAGGTCCTGCTGACAATGGAAGTAGGTTTAGAAGGCATTGAACTGACGGCATGGCAGAAAGGATGAAGCAGCCGCTGAGCTGCTTGGGGAATGTCCATACACATGAGCAGCATAGATCTCTCACCAAGACAACACAGCTGTGAGGGAGAAGGTAAATGATGACACAGGGTGTACAGACAGAAAAGACAGCGAGATCAAGTCAGGGGTAGACCAGAAATATTTATTGGAAAAAACTGTGACTTCTGTAGCTATTAGTGTAGATGTCAAACTACACAGATACTACTTCTTGACTTCACCATCTGTGCTGAGGAAGTGTAGTAGTGCAATATGCTGCTTTTTTGAGTTGAATTTTGTGTAGGACAGCAGGAAGTCCTACCCCATCTCCTATGCTGCTACTGCTACAGAAGTCATGGAAGAGGGCAGACAGAGCTACCACTGGTAGCACAGGCAATTTTGTACACAAGCAAAAAACATTTAGTTGGTTATATTCCACTTCTCCCATACCAGCTTGTTTTCTAATTTTTCATGCAAACTCGCATAAAGGACTGACTGCTGGGTTTCAGCCCTAAGTTAGCAGTCCATGTGAGGATAGACTAAAAGATGGTTTCCTTTGTGAAAGAAA